>PVIJ01005661.1:0-101090 GCA_004024925.1 Scalopus aquaticus
GCCCCACGCCTCTGGCCTGTACCCCAGCTTGTATGTATAAATAAAAAAATAAATCTTTAAAAAAAAAAAAGAAAGAAGTAGCTCCTAATAGTTCCAAATAAATCCACCGTGGTGTGATAAACCGGAGACTAGATGAACACGTATTAATATGTGAGTGGCCACCTGATACTGGTGACAAAAACACATACTAATACGTGAGCGGACCACAAAGTGTTAAGAGAATAAATTGTTCATTGACAGAAAAGCAGAATGGAGGCGCTTTGAGCAGGGTGGGGAAGAATGAGCAGTACTTAGGTTTCTGGTTCTCAAACCACTGGGCTGTTCTTCCTGCCAGTCCTAAAACTGATAGGGGCTAAGCAGAGGGAGGAGATGGGGAGACACTAAGCTGCTATAATAGGAAACCTGCACACACATTGTCCATGGCCTGTCTGCTCTGAGTTAACTTTCTAGCCCAAGGACACATCTGGAGGAGTGTGGGGACCCAGTGTTGTATGAAAACCAGCCTCAGCACGGGGGACCAGCCCGAGGCCAGGCGTCCGGGAGGGCGATAAGGAGCCCTGGGGGCCACTCATCGCTGGCTCCTGGCAGCAGTGAAGATCTGCTCACTGCCGAGCTCTCTTCCTTCAACTCACTTTAAAAAGGCAGCTGGAAATGAAATGTTAAGGTGGTTTCTTTAGGATTCCTAATTAGTAGGGTGTCTCTTTGTTTAGGTTAATGTCTCTTTTGCTGTACAGAAGCTTTTTAGTTTGATGGAATTCCACCTGTTTATCTTTTCCTTCAATATCTTTGCTTTGGGAAATGAGTCTTTAAAGATACTACTGAGATGTATGTCATGTAGTGTTTCACCTATATTTTCTTCTATATTTTTTATGTACCCCTGTACTTTTAAGCTTTCGCAAGAGCGAAAGAACACTTGATATGCAATTATAATGCCACTTACAAAATACGGCTTTTATTTTATTTATTTATTTTTAATTATTATTATTACTATTTTTTAAAGATTTATTTTTTTTTTTTTATTTATACATACAAGCTGGGGTACAGGCCAGAGGCGTGGGGCGGCGAGAGGGTTCACCAGAGACGGAGAGGGCAACAGAACAGGCAGATCAGAAATACACTGCTGAGGGGAGCAGCTTTGAGGCAGGGGAGGTCTGCCTCGCCATCTGGGATTCTCCCCGGCCGGGCGTCAAACTCCCATAGCCGCTGCCGACAGCTCCACAGCGCAGCGCCTAACCGCTGCGCCACCAAGGAGGCCCCAAAATACGGATTTTAAAGAAGAAAACTAGGAAGAATATTCACAAGGTTTTGACAGTGAGATCTCCAGGGGGTGATAACTTGGTGACGTACACCTTGTGTGAAATGTGGTATTTTATCTTTTCATGTAAATTTGGATTTCTGTGGGAAGGGAGTGAAGGAGAGATTTTTATTGGTGAGATATATTATGAAGCTAAGCCCTGAACTCCATAAGTAACAGTTTCTTAAAAACCAAAATGTTCACTAAACTTCAATACCAGATCCATTCTCTTCAAAGATAATCCACCACATTTTAATAGCATTGAATTTTTCATAGGTGCTTTAGGCAGACATGTAAACAAATATTTATAGGAGCGGGTATAATGAAAAGAATGAATTGTGGGCATGCAGGACTGTGCCTGGGTTACACTCAGACCAACTTCAAAAGCTGAGTTGTGACATTGTTCTTGGCTTACATCTTGTTCCTTGAGGATCCATTTGCCCTTGCAAAAGGTTAAAGGATTTTAGAGCAAGTCTGAAGAATGATACTTTCTTATCTAAGAAAGTTTCCAGAATGTGTGGGCAGCAGCAGAGCCTGTGAGACCATCCAGCCCATCTGGGGGATGCTCCCTCCTGCTGGGGCAAGGGGAACTGCCTCCCAAGTGCGGGCCACAAAGGGGCTTCTAGGCCAAAGTGGCAGCTGTTTTCTCTCTGCTCCAGTGCAGGTTGAGGCAGCAGCAGGGAGCTGAGGAAACACAAAAAGGCCTAGAAAGGAACCAGGAGAAAAGAAGGCCCAAAGCCCCCACACTCCTCTTCTTTGGAGTGGACAGGGTGGGCCTGGGCAGGGCTGAGGGCCCTAAGCTGGGCTGCTCCTGCAGTTCCTCTGCTGCCCTCAGCTGGGAGGAAACTGAAACATGCCCTGTGAAAGCAGGCTTTGCACCTTCCACTCTGACTGGTTGGCCAGATTCATCTGGAAAAATTAAAAAAAAAAAAGAGAGACAATTCTTGTTCTGAACCAGACTCTGGCTTTTGGAGATCCTGCCACTCTCCCCATTCCCTCAGGGCTTGTCAGCACTGTGAGGCAGGGCTCCATCACGTTCCTCTGGTCCTGGATACCTCCACCTGCTGCCAGCACACTCCTTCATTCTTTCATTTCTCCCAACCAGGCCCTGATTTCTCTGGCCATCTTCCAAGATCTTCTGCTCAGTATGATTCCCTACAAATTCCAGGGAAAAAGAAAAACAATGACCACAGAGAACCCTGCAGGACGCTCTGGCACCCAAGTTAGACCCCAGTCCCACCCTAACCCCTCCCCCAGCCCTCTCTCCTTGACAACAGCTGGTGTTATGTGCACAAGGGGTTTTATGGGTGAGTAGTCGGGAGATCTCTGCCCACCCCCAAATTAGAACTGCTTTGGAGAGGAGGGTGAGATTGGGAACCCCTGACTCCAAGCCTACTGACCACTCCTACACAAAGGGACACTGAGCAGTGGTCAGGACAAGTCCCTTTCCTCCTGGGACCAGGCAGGAACAGCAGAGCCACCAGGTGGATGTCAGATTCCATCACAGTGTGTCAAGAGAAGAAAATCCGCATGTCCCATTTCTAACCACACGAGGGCTCAAATAGAACTAACATCAAACAACTGAAATCCTAGCTCAGCTGAGATCACTGCATTGGCTGTAGACTTTGAGGAGCTGTAGGCAGAAAGAACCGCTCTATCAGGCCCTGGAACACCCTCTCACCCAGCAGCACAGTGAGGTCATTTCCAGGGAGAAATTAGAATCTCCTTGGGTCCCTCAAGTTTTTTTTTTTTTAAAGATTTATTTATTTATACATACAAGCTGGGGTACAGGCCAGAGGCATGGGGCGGCAAGAGGGTTCACCAGAGACAGAGTGGGGAGCAGAAAAGGCAGATCGACTGAAGTACACTGCTGAGGGGAGCAGCGGGCGAGGCAGGAGAGGTCTGCCTCACCATGTGGGAATCTCCCCGGCTGGGCGTCGAACTCTCATCGAGCGCTGCCGACAGCTCCACAGCACAGCGCTCAACTGCTACGCCACTGGGAAGGCCCGGGTCCCTCAAGTTTTAAACTTAATCACTGATTATGCAGGTGTTGACTCTGTCTTTGAACACCTGACTATAATTTGCTTTGATTCTAATTGTAGAATCTAGACTCTTCCTGAAGGAAGTCAGCCCAGCACAGGCTCCATAGCCAAGGGTTCTGGAGTTCCGGTAACAAAGAGCCACGCAGGGCGGGACCACAGGGCACCACACCCAGAACAGCAAGTGACCCGGAGGTGAGAAGCAGCTCTCCCTCCAGCTGTGATTCAGTCTGGCAAGTCATGAAATCTAGGTGTGGCCCTAGCAAATCTTCTCCTAAGAAGAATATACTCGGATCTGGGGGTGATGGAAAATCTCTCTCACCTCTGAGGTGGGCGGGGCCTTCTTCAGGCATAGATGCCTAATGACCTTAACACAGATGAAGTGGGCCCGCTCAAGGCTTTGGGGGTTATATGTGGACATATATGGAGACCATCCGCAGTGACCATAGTTCACCAAAACCTCATGAATGAGACAACATTGGAGCTACATTTTTTTTATTTTTATTTTTTGCATACAAGCTGGGGTGCAAGCCAGAGGTGTGGGGCAGTGAGAGGGGTCACCAGAGATAGAGTGGGGAGCAGAACAGGCAGATGGACCGAAATACACTGCTGAGGGAAGCAGCGGGGGAGCAGGAGAGGACTGCTGCGCCATGTGGGAATCACCGTGGCCAGGCCTCAACTCTCGCTGCAGGCACTGACAGCTCCGCAGTACTGAGCTTAACCTGCTGGGCCACCAGGGAGGCCCTGGAGCTACATTTGAGGTAGAAGCCAGTGGGCACCCAGGACAAGCAAACATGGGCAGATCAAAGACAGGAATTCCCTGCCTGAGCCAGGCCAGGACTCAGACTAAGCTGATTGAGAAGCCAGGTGCCTCCTAACAAAACGTGTGTCCCAGGATCTGACTATTCAGAATCATAGATGCTACATATCCATGGGGGGGGGGGGAGGGAGAGAGAGAGAGAGAGAGACTGATTTATAAAGCCAAATTCTGCTGAAGGGCTTGTGAAAATGCAGAGTCCTGGGCCCCACCTTGGAGTTTCTCACTCAGCAGGGCAGGGCTGGGGTCTGGAAATCCCATTCCTAACATGTTCCCTGGTGAGGCCAGGGCAGTATTTGAGACCCACGCCCTGAGTCAGTCTGGGTGTTGCTAATATCAGAAGAGGGCTTGAGGGAGAGAGAGGGCAGGACAGAGCAGACCACGCCTGCCCTTCTTAGAACCCCACTCCCCAGTGATCCAGTGTTAATTTCCTGGGGGCCCCAGGAGTGGCAGCTCTCCAAGCAGGGGCCAGGAGCGGCTCAGCAGGGTGATCCCAGACAGTGCCTTCCACAGCTCCTGGGCTGCCTGCAGGTTCCCCGCTGCTCCCCCACCTTAGATCCTCCCCACCCCTCTGCACATTGATCTCTGGACCTTGTTCTACTGCATCTTGGCGGTTTGGGCCAATGATGTGGCCTGGAGAGCTCCAGGTATGCATCTCATCCAAAGGTGAGCAATGTGGTCTGGCAAGCATGAGCAAACATAGGAATAACACAATAGGTGCATATGAGGGCCCTGAGATTTTGGCTAATGGTTTCATTCAAATACCCCATACAAGAACAATTGTTGGGACCTGTGTACACCTGGACACTAGAAGGCGTGCTCAGCTTGGTGCAGCTGGCTTTGGGTCCCTTGCCTGCCAAAATGCCTTAGAGTCTGGGCTTTCCTGCTTACACCAGATTTGAATGATCACCAAACAAATGGCAATTGTTCATTTATTATGTCTCATGTTACTCTTTAATGAGGAGAGAAAAATATTTAAAGGAAAGTTAATGCAGTTAAAAGAAAACATACTGAGGACCTCCCTGATGGTGCAAGGGGTTAAGTCCCAGCACTATGCGCTATTGGCAGCTACTGAAGCAGTAGTCTGATACCCTAACAAGTAGCTTACCCACACGGCGCAGCAGACCTCCCCTATCTTGCCTGCTGCTCCCCTCTGCAGTGTATTTCAGTCAATGAATCTGTTCTGCTCCCCAAGTCCTCTGGTGAATATTCTCACCCTACCCACTCCCCACACTTCTGTCCTACACCCCAGTCTTGTATGCATAAATAAATATATCTGAAAAAAAAAATAAAACATACTGAATTAAAATGGTAATGAGGTAGCCCCTCAACAGTGTATTTCAGTGGCTCTTCCTTTTCTACTCCCCACTCTGTTTCTGGTGAACCCTCTCAATTCCCTGTACCTCTGGCCTACATCCCAGCTCTTGTATGCATAAATAAATAAATCTTTTTTAAAAAAGAAATAATAAAATCCTTGCACAGCTTTTTATTTTAAGGTAAAAAAATCTTTCACTCCACGTTCTTGGAGTTGCTTTTTTATCTTCACTTATTTTTTTTCCTCTTTGGAATTATTTTTCTGTTTTCTGTTTTGATTTGCTTCAAAATTCAAAGCTTCAAAGAGAAATCTTTCTCTTACCCAGACCCATCCCTGACATGAAACTGCTGTCATTACTTCATTCTTTTGAAGAATTTAATGCATATCTGTGTGTGTTCTTAGTCCTTTTCACACAAACATTAGCTGCTTACTTTTTGTTGCATTGGCCAAAGGCTTTTGTGTATGAGCCCCCAAACATGTGATGTGAGTGCTGGGATGAACCGGGAAAGATGAAACATGCACAGAAACAGCAGTAAGAAGCCAACGGAGGTGATTTAGAGACACAGGCCCCTCTCTGAAGCAAAGGCTCAAGGGATAAAGAAACAGGCACAGGCCTGAGATTATGCAAAGACAGATAAAAAGTAAACAGCTTCTTGGCACCCCAGAGGGGTCCCGGATGGGTTGCAGTGTTGAAGCCAACTTCGGGGTTTTTATAGTTAAGCGCGTGTTCTGGGTCCAGGAGATGAGTGTGGTGACCATGCAGTGTCCTGACAGGTCAGCCTTGGCCACTGTCCTGACACAGACTAACAGGTGACAGTGTCATGGGCTTTTCTCTTATTGTTGGCTTCTCTCTCTCGATATGTCTCCCAGGGGTCCCTGTCTCCCAGGTCCCGGCCCTTCTCCCTCCTATTGTGGCTCCCAGGTCCCCAGTCCCTACCTGCCTGTCAAAGTCTAGCCCCTCATCATGCTTCGCTGCACCTGGATTTCTTTATCCTTAACATACCAGGGAGACCATCCCATGAGAGTATATCACAATCTTTTTTTTTTTTTTTTTAATTTTCTTGGTGGTTCATGGTGCAGATCTGCAACGCTTTTTAAACAACAGTCGGCTGCTGAGAGACACTTGGGGGTCTTCATTTTCCCCTTCTTTTTTTCTCTTGCTTCCGCAAGCCATTGCTTCTATAATTTCGAATATAGTTATTTTGCAGATATACAACTGTGTTTGGGGACACAGTCCCAGAATTGGGACTGTCAGGTGTGTGCATTTTTTCATTTGAACAGAAGCTGCATATTGCTCTTCTAAATAAGTGACCGATGTGCAACCTATTGAATACTTGTCTTTTTTTCAAATTATGAAAATACACAAACAGGGGCTTCCCTGGTGGCACAAGTGTAATGGACAAAAACATAGAAAAGCTCCATGACAAGAGGAAATTTGTTATAGGGTCTAGGCATACACCACTATTCAGGCCCAAGTTGTCCAGGAACCAGAGTTCTCCAGATGAGCTAAGATGGGGTCAGTAGGGCAGTTTGGAGAAGGGCTAATAAGAATAAAATTCGTCAACATCACCCTAGGCTGAGCTCAGCTTGTCTTACCACAAAGGAATGTGCCTTCTCTTATATAAACCTTGACTGTAGAATGGTGGGGGTCCTTGCCCTTAGATGCCGCTGCGTCGGTCTCCTCGGACCCTAGCTTAAGCTAGAAAATAAACCTCTTTGCCGTTTGCATCTCCTTCTGCCTCTGAGTGAGTCTCTTGGGGTGACCCGGACTATTTCCGAGCTAACACAAGGGGTTAAGTCTCAGCACTATGAAGTTATAGGCAGCTACTACAGCAGGAGTTGGATCATAGCCATGGAGCTGACCCACATGGCACACCAGACCTCTACTGTCTCGCCCGCTGCTCTCCTCAGCAGTGTATTTCAGTCAATCTGCCTGTTCTGCTCCCCAGAATGTGTCTGGCGAATCCTCTCACCCCTTGCACCTCTGACCTACACCCCATTCTTGTATGCATACGTAAATAAATCTTAAAAGAAAGAAAAAGAAAATACATAGAGATACGTGTTGAGGGACTAGTCCTGTTCAGGGATGATCATCGCAAATCCCAGATTGAATGAAACTACAGCTTGAAGAAGGCAGTGAGAGAGGAGCCAGCAGCCCAGGTGGGGCCCTAAACCCATGGACATTCAGAACAAAGGGAGATTAAGAAGGAGCAGTCAGTGTGGTAGGAAGAAAACCAGAACTATAGCTTGTCACCGAGCTTTAAAGGGGCGTATGAAAGGAGGTAAGAAAATTATCACCTCCAATTCATCAGGTAGCATTGATAGAGGAAATGTAACTCAAAATAAGATTAGAACTAGATCCACACAAGAAAGTGGGGGTAGAAAGAATCAACATAACCATTAGCATGATCCCTAGGTGCCAGCGCCTAAGTTACAAAGCATAAGTAGGAGCCAGACTGCAGTCCAGGGGCAAAGATATGGGGATTGAGCCCATTGTAGAATCTCCAGGCTCTTTTCTAATTCTAGCTAGCCAGTAAACAGGAACCTTCCTTGAAGATGAGCCCCTCCCAGCTGAAAGAAGCCTATATCAGTGCCATCCATGCAAGAGTTCAGGGCAGCCATTTCTCTGCCCACCTGTGCCTATGAGGTGCTTTTCCTTTACCAACTCTGTCCCTCTGCAGGGCAGCAACCTGCCTGTCCGCCCGTGACCTGCACCATGCAGGCCTCTCTTAGCAAACCTGCCCCTCAGCGGGGCAGCTCTTTCTGCCCACTTGTGTCTGTACAAGTGTCCTTTACTTCCTTGCCCTAATAAGCCTGTTCTGTAAGTATAACTGAGTCTCTGTCTCGTGGAGACACTTGCTGCGTCCCACCGAAGGGAGCTCTGGTGAAACCTTTCCCAGAGTGAACCGAAGGACCCCGCTCAGCTCTCAGATCCATCAGCTCTAAAAACCGACATCATCTGGCACCCAACGTATGTGGATTTTCGCGGCGTAGGTAAGATTTCTCCAATTTCTCTACTTTTGCGCTGTTATGCGCTCTCTCTTGTTAGCTCGGAAATAGTCTGGGTCACCCCAAGAGACTCACTCAGAGGCAGAAGGAGATGCAAATGGCAAAGAGGTTTATTTTCTAGCTTAAGCTAGGGTCTGAGACCCAGGAGACTGGCAGCGGCATCTAAGAGCAAGGAGCCCCACCATTCTACAGTCGTAGTTTATATAAGAGAAGGCACATTCCTTTGTGGGAAAACAAGCTCAGCTCAGCCTACGGTGATGTTGACGAATTTTATTCTTATTAGCCCTTCTCCAAACTGCCCCACTGACCCCATCTTAGCTCATCTGGAGAACTCTGGTTACTGGACAACTTGGGCCTGAATAATGGTGCAGGCCTAGGCCCTATAACAAATTTCCTCTTGTCATGGAGCTGTTCTATGTTTCTGTCCATTACACTCTAAGAGGAGCTGGTTCTCGGCGACTGTTTGGCTATCACACACGGACTGAGGGACTCAGGCCAAGGCTACTCTTTCGCGGGTCCTAAAACTTGGGGGAATGGCCTTCCAGTTGCCCTTGGCCCAACCTGGTGAGCACTTTACGCCCCTCTGTCTCCTTATCTCACTGATCTGTCTCAGTCAAGCCACCATTCCCTCTTTACCTTGGGAACAGGACTGGCTTCTGAGTTCCATTTTAAAACCAGGTCTCATTCTTGCCACTGATAATAGTGGGCATGATTCAGCCAGTTAAAAGGCCGTAAGGGCCAGCTGCCACTTTCTAAATACTCCCATAAAAGGATAAGTTGGTGTGCACCCCGGGTTACCTCTAGTCCCACCAATCGCAAGACAAAGGGTGCAGCAGTGAAGGAACTCATACTAAGCATTCCACAAAGCTCTCCAACTCTTAGTGCAAGAGGGTGGTCCTCAGGAAGGGGGAGTGTCCCAGGACCCCACCCCCACCTCAGGCCAGAGAGAGCCAGGACACCTAGGACTAAGATTCCCAGAATGCCATCATCACCAAAGGAAGGATGCTGAGGACTGAGGGTGGAGTTCAGCAATGGTTTTGGGGATTTAAATACCTGACCTGTGAGCTTGGGGGGCTGTTGGTCCGTGGTGTGGACTGACAAGAGTTTTCCTGAGTAGGCAAGAAGAGTCCAGCTCAGAGGAACTGGTAGGACATTTTGACCAATTTCTTTATCTTTTCTTTTCTCTTTTTGTAAATAAATCTTTTTATTAATTTTATTGTGTGTGCCTGCATTTGAGTTTTTAAGTCTCTTTTAAGCTCATGGGTGAGATCCCAGACAGGCACCCCAGGGGGTTACCCTGTAACAGTTTTTGGCGACCACGAAGGGACAGGACACCCGTTGATAGATCAGCCCGAGATAACTTGCGTTGGTCACCTTAAGCGCATTTGGTCTGCAGGACACGTGACACGATCATTATGTCTCCACTCTCGATCATTTTGTTTTTGCTTTTCTCGTGTGCAGTTTTCTTTTGTGGGTGTGTTTTTGGCCCCGTCTGTAAGGTCGAGCAATAGAAGAGGCAACGAAGCAGAGGGGAATGTAAGATAAAGAGGCCTTTATTAGCAACTCCAGGGCAAGGTTCACAGATCCCAGGCGGAAGTCTGTAGAATCGCACCCAGCAACTAGGAGGGCGGATTTTTATACGGGATGAAGGAATTCCAAGGGTGGGGGCAACTCCATTTGGAGCTGGTGGCCTTGCAGGTGCATTCGGGCTGCGGCAGCCCATCTGGGTAGTGGGGACATGAGTATCCTTCCAAGGTCACACATCTTCGCCAAGATACTTCACACCGCCCTTATTGTTGGGCAGGGGTGGGTTGAGCCTAACACCATCAATTTTCACGATTTTCTACCGGACATAAGTTCGTTCAGTTTTCTTCCAACTTTGAGTTTAAATGGCCTTTTCCCTTTAAATATTACCTCCAGCTTTATAAGCATAAATAATTTGATAAAACCTAGCATGTGACAAATGCTTTTGCTTCTGTACACATCCACGGGTGGTTTGCCAGCCATCCCTGCTTTTCAATCTGTGCTTCTAGGTGTTTTTTTGGTACTCTGCTTGAGTGTCATTGGCTATGTTTTTGGTTCTGTAAGTGGAGGATGTGTGCAACAGCGAATGCAGGCTCTTGATTCAGCTATTAAGAGTATGAGGAAAATAGTACTGCTTTTAATAACATGAGGGATGAAAATCGTACTGCTTATAATAGTATGAGGGATGAAAAATCATACTGCTTTTACTTCAGTCATTAAGAGTATGAGGGATAAAAATCGTACTGCTTTTTATTCAGTTGTTTAGATTATGAGGGATGAAAATCGTACTGCTTTTGACTCAGACATTCAGAGCATGAGGGATGAGAATCGTACTGCTTTGAACGCAGCTTTTAAAAATATAAGGGACGGGGGCCTCCCTGGTGGCGCAGCTGTTAAGCACTGAGCTGTGGAGCTGTCGGCAGCGGCGACGTGAGTTCGATGCCCTGCTGGGGAGATTCCCACATGGTGCGGCAGACCTCTCCTGCCTCGCCCACTGCTCCCTTCAGCAGTGTACTTCGGTCTATCTGCCTGTTCTGCTTCCCACTCTGTCTCTGGTGAACCCTCTCAACGCCCCACGCCTCTGGCCTATACCCCAGCTTGTGTACATAAATAAATAAATCTTTAAGAAATATATATATACATACATATATACATACATATACATATATATACACATATATATATGGGACGAAAATCATAATGTTGTTGATTCAGCTTTGACTGCAGCTTTTAAATATATAAGGGATGAAAATCATATTGCTGTAGAGTCAGTTTTAAAAAATATGCAAGACCAGCTGCAGACTAAATTAAATGAAAACCTTACTGTATTTGATTCGGCTTTTAAAACTATGCAAGACCAGATTCAAAACATCCTCCACAAAATGAATAGCACGGATCTTTGACGTCTCAGAGAATAAGCCTTCCCCTCCCGCCAAGGCCTACCAGGCAACAGAGTCAGAAGAGGAGGATTACCATTTGCTGAATACCGCCAACCCACCTAGACAGTCATTCTTTGAATGTCAATGCCCCTGAGGTACAGACCTCACAGCCGGCCTCGCAGAACTCTATACTGGCAGAGCACCCAACACAGGCAATGGCTGCTCACTCGACACCACCACCACCACCACCCGCCCTCCCCGCTGTGCCTACAGAGCACCCAGCACCACCCTCCCTCCACCCCCACCCTCCTGAAAGAAACCACAACGGCTTCTCCTCCCCACACTAGGCGGGGTAAGCACTTTGGAAAAAGGAGTAGCCCCGAGGCAAGGCAGTTCCCTTTGCGACAAATACCGCTGGGTGGTTTAAATGATCAAGGGCAGCCCGCTGGGTATTTTTGGACTCACCACCCTTTTAATAAGGCGGACCTTTTCAATTGGAGGAGCTCTGTGCCTTCTTACCAGCAGGACCCTAAGAGGATGGCAAACTTGTTCGCCTCTATCTTCCTCTCCCACCGTCCAAATTGGGCAGATATACAATTGATGTTACAAGCTTTATTGACTTTAGATGAACAGAGATGGTTCTAGGAAAAGCCAGGGAAGAGGCTGGTCCTCTCAGCCGAGAGGATGCAAATTCCCCAGAGCCTGAGGTAGTTGTCCCAGGAATAGATCCTGACTGGGGGACCCCAATAATGGGGGAATGTGAATACTGGAACTTTATAAAAAGTGTCTGCTGGTAGGTCTGCAGCAAGGAATTCCCAAACAGAAAAATTTTAATAAAATCTTACAGCTTGAACAGCTAGCTGATGAGGACCCATCCAAGTTCCTTGAATGAATTATCCAAACGCATTCTACCTACACAGATATAAATCTGGATGGCCCGGTGTAGGAGGCCGGCTCCGACTGATGTTTCTCCGGTCCCGGGGAGGGACTGATGTTTCTCTGGTCCTGGGGAGGGTGTGGAAGGCCAGCGTGATGCGAGGAGAAGAGGGAGGGAGTGAGAGAGCACGCACCAGAAAGTGTGATCAGGCTTTCACCACTTTATTGCTCAGGTGGCGGGGTATTATATTAAAAAAGTTGGCAAGTAAGCATAATTTTAACAAATAATGAAGTTACATAGTTTACAGAAACAAGACATGTTTGAGATAAAAATACATACTTTGTTAGTACCCAAAGGTTGGATAAAAATTAACTTTTCTTCTGAATATACTGTTTATTGTGGTCTAGAGGCCATGGCTGTTATTTGGTCACCAGGAAACGCAAAAAGGGGGAATGGGAAAGAAGCAATTCATTATGTTTTGTATGGTGGTCTGTGACCTGTCAAGGACATTTTTGTCATTAACTGAAACAGCCCAGTACTTCTCTCGGTAGTGTGAGGCACCATGAGTTGTGCAGGTGCGAGTAAAGAGATGTCTCTTTTACTGGAAACAGGTTATTTTTAACTATTTTTCAGAAGATGGATGTGTGCTTTTGAAGCTACATAACTAAGGTTTTAGTAAGAATACAAGAGATTATTATAACGATTAATAAGAACATTTGTCTATGATTAACTGTAAAGGTGATCTAAGACCTGTCCTACAAATCCAAGTCTGATGCGACTATTGGGCATCAGAGAAACATCAAAGTCTCATTTACATCAAAAAACACATAGCAAGCTAGCAAATAACGCAGGCCTACAGTTCCCAATGTTTTTAGTCCATCTATGTAACAGGATCCTCAGTGACTGGTGTCAATCAATTATGTCTTTGTAGTTTTAGATTAACAAGAGTAGATATAGCACACCCGTTCTCCGAGAAGGGAATTTCTTTGAAGGCTGCTTCACCCACAATCGTGACTTTGTCAAACGATGTGGGGGGAACTAGGTGTGGCACCCCGGAAAATGCCCGTCTAATCTCTGTGGCGTTCATTACAAATAGTGCCCGGGATATAAGGAAAACGTTAACAAAGATTGACGATGTCTCAGACAAGAGCCCGTCCCAATTGGTAGACCTGGCATTTAAGGTTTATAATAACAGAGAAGAGAAGAAACCAAAACCTGCGACTTTTTTTGTACAGAGGGAACACAGGACAGGTTTTCAGGAAAACAGTAACAGAATGGGGAGAGGGCCCAGGAGAAGTGAGCCCATAAAGACCTTTAGGAAAAGACCAGTGTGCTCACTGCAGGGAAGAGGGACACTGGAAATACAACTCAGATCGCAGGAAAAAAGGAGACAAAATTATGAGAGAAGACTAAGAGCAAGGGATGAGGATTCACACAGGAGTTATAAGAGGGAATATAGGCGGAGTGCAAGTAATTCATAACCAAGGAGAGAGGACAGAAGACTGATGGTTGCACAGGGCAGAGACTTGGATGAAGACAGAAGAGAATACAGGCAGAGTACAAGAAGACAAATGATAGTACATGGAGAAGGTTCAGATGAGGAACAGAGGGGCCCAGGGGCTCCACTAGATCTAAAAATGCCCATTAAAATAACCCCCTCGGAGCCCCGGGTAACACTCACTGTGGGGAACCGTCTGATTGAGTTTTTGGTGGACACTGGAGCAACTAAATTGACTAAGACTGTACCAGTCACTGGTGTAACAGGAAGGCCACAGCGGAAAGCCTTCTTGCAACCCCTGGAGTGCCAACTGGGCACCACGCAGCTGCAGCACAGTTTCCTGTACATGGAAGAGTGTCCAATTCCGCTACTTGGTAGTGATCTTTTCAGCAAATTGAATGCACAAATTATATTCTCACCCCAAGATCAAAGACTCCACCTGCAGGTACCTCCAGAACACGCTTTGCAGTTCCAGATGCTACTTACTCAGGATGTTCCATCAAAGGGTGAAGTGTTACCTCCGGAAATCGTGGCTAGATTAAGTAAATGGGTATGGGCTGATGGGACCCCAGGACGTGCTAAAAATGCAAAACCTGTAAAAATAGAGGTGGTAGAGGGGAGCACAACCCCAAGGAGAAAGCAATACCCATTAAAAGAGGAGGTCTTGAGAGGAATTGAGCCAGTATTACAAAGGTTCCTTCAATCTGGACTCATTCAGCCCTGCCGCTCACCATATAATACTCCGATTTTGCCAGTAAAGAAACCCCATACAGGTGAATACCGTTTTGTTCAGGATTTAAGAGCTATTAATGAAATTGCCCAAGATATACATCCAACTGTGCCTAATCCCTATACCTTATTGACTGCCATACCTGGTGATTTTGGCTGGTTTTCAGTGCTAGACCTTAAGGATGCCTTTTTCTGTATCCCAATAGATGTCCAGGAACAACTGCTTTTTGCCTTCGAATGGCAAGACCCTAAGTCCAAAAGCACTCTCCAGTATTGCTGGACTGTGCTTCCACAGGGATTGAAAAACTCCCCAACTATTTTTGGGGAAATACTAGCCAGGGATCTCAGGACTGTTCAACTGAACCAGGGCATCTTATTACAGTATGTAGATGATTTACTAATTGCAAGTCCGGACTATGAATCTTGTCTGGAAAATACCATAGTGGTACTTAACCACCTGGCAAAATGTGGCTATAAAGTGTTGCCTCAAAAGGCACAAATATGTAAACAAACAGTGACATATTTGGGGTTTCAGATTACAAAAGGCAAGTGGAGCCTGATGACAGAGAGGAAACAGGTAATTTCAGCCATTAAGGTCCCCAGCAACCGAAGACAGTTGCGCAGATTTTTGGGAATGGCTGGGTTTTGCAGGATTTGAATTCCTAATTTTGGATTAATAGCAAAACCCTTATATAATGCCCTTAAAGGCCTGCACTCTGAACCTTTGTCTTGGACTCCAGAATGTCAGAGAGCTTTTGATGAAATTAAGGACAAGTTGATCCCAGCACCGGCATTGGGCCTGGCAAACCTCCGGAAGCCATTCAGACTTTATGTGCATGAGAGACAGGGAGTTGGTCTAGGAGTGTTGATTCAATTGTTAGGACCGGAAATGCAGCCTGTTGCATATCTGTCCAAACAATTGGACCACACCACTAAGGGATGGCCTCCATGTTTGTGTGCTGTAGCTGCCACATGTGACCTTCTACACAAGGCGGAAAAATTTACATTGGGTCAGCCCATCATGGTGTATGTGCCACATCAAGTTTTAACATTGCTGGAACAGAAGGGTGGGCTTTGGTTGACTGCTGGGCGAATGGGAAAGTACCAAGCAGCTCTGTTAGACAATCCTAATGTAAAACCGCAGATTTCTAATTCCTTGAACCCCGCTACACTGATTCCAAGCAATGTAGATGGACCTGAGGATGTTAGCTTGATCCATAATTGTTTGGAAACTATTGACACAGTGTATGCTAGCTGACCAGATCTGACTGACCAGCCTCTGCTAGATCCAGAGTGGGAGCTCTTTACAGATGGCAGCAGCTTCTTGGACCACGGTCGTCCATGTGCAGGATATGCGGTGGTGACGCTCCGGGACACCGTAGAAGCCAAGGCCCTTCCAACAGGTACATCGGCACAGAAAGCTGAATTAATAGCCCTGACTCGTGCCCTGGAACTCTCTAAAGGTAAAAGGGTCAACATATTTACTGACTCAAAGTACTCTTTCATGATTCTCCACATGCATGGGGCCGTTTGGAAAGAGTGAGGACTCCTTACCTCCAGTAACAAAGACGTTAAGCACCCATTAGAAATCCTGGCCTTGGGCCTCCCTGGTGGCGCAGCGGTTAAGCGCTACGCTGTGGAGCTGTCGGCAGCAGCGACGCGAGTTCAACGCCCAGCCAGGGAGAATCCCACATGGCGTGGCAGACCTCTCCTGCCTTGCCCGCTGCTCCCCTCAGCAGTGTATTTCTGATCTGCCTGTTCTGCTCCCCACTCTGTCTCTGGTGAACCCTCTCGCCGCCCCGCGCCTCTGGCCTGTACCCCAGCTTGTATGTATAAATAAAAAATAAATCTTTAAAAAAAAAAAAAAGAAATCCTGGCCTTGCTAAAGGCAGTAGCTTTGCCATCAGCTGTGGCCGTGATGCATTGTCCCGGCCACCAAATGGGTGGGTCTGACATGGCAAAAGGCAACAGGGCAGCTGATAGGGTGGCTAAGGCCGCCGCCCGTTCTGCTCTCCAGGGTGCGCTCATCCCTCTCGTGGACCTAACTCAGTATGTTCCAAAATACACTGAGCAAGATGAGGAGAGAGCTCGTAAATGGGGATTTACTGAGTCTGACCCCAGCTCCACTTGGAGGGTAAACTCCCATGGAATGATACTACTCCCAGAAGCCCTAGTATATCCAGTGTTAAAACATCTGCATGAAGGATCCCATTATGGGAGAGATGCCTTATTAGAGACAGTGCGCCCATATTTAAAGGGTCCAAATTTACATGAAATAGCACGACGGATCACCCAGGGTTGCCAAATATGCACCAGGAATAACCCCAAGACTGATTCGTACCCTAAAGCCATCAGGGTTCAGTATCAGCGCAAGTGCCCTTTTGAGGACTGGTAGGTGGATTCACACAAATGCCTAGAACAACTGGCAATTTCAAATACCTACTAGTTTTTGTGAATACGTTCTCAGGGTGGGTGGAAGCTTTCCCCACCAAGTCAGAAAAAGCTTCAGAGGTGGCTAAACAGCTGCTAAAAGAGATAATCCCTCGCTTCGGATTGCCCGATTCCACCCAGAGTGATAATGGGCCTGCATGTGTTTCTGAAGTTATTCGTGCTGTAAGCATTGCATTACAGATCAACTGGAAACTACATGCTGCATGGAGACCACAATCTTCTGGTCAAACTGAAAAAATGAACCACATCTTAAAGAAGATCTTGGCGAAACTGTGCCAAGAAACACACCTGCGCTGGGACCAGGTATTATCTCTTGCCCTCCTTCGGTTAAGAGTGGCACCTAGGGGCCTCCCTGGTGGTGCAGTGGTTGAGCGCTGCGCTGTGGAGCTGTTGGCAGCAGCAATGCGAGTTCGACGCCCAGCCAGGGAGAATCCCACATGGTGCGGCAGACCTCTCCTGCCTCGCCCGCTACTCCCCTTAGCAGTGTATTTCTGATCTGTCTGTTCTGCTCCCCACTCTGTCTCTGGTGAACCCTCTCGCCGCCCCACGTCTCTGGCTTGTACCCCAGTTTGCATGTATAAATAAATAAATCTTTAAAAAAAAAAAAGAGTGGCACTAGAAGTGGGCTACAACTCAGCCCCTTTGAAATTGTGTTTGGGAGACCCTTCCAGGCCTCAGCTCTGAAGGACACTCCAGAAATAGAACAGGATTGCAGGATCACGCAATATGTAAAAGATATACAGGTGGTTCTGGGAGTAATACACGACTTTGCAATCTCGAGGACCGCTATGGCTCCTGATGAGCCGTTGCATCCCTTCAGGCCTGGAGATCAGGTCTTAAGATTTGGCAGAGTGGAGATGCCCAAAACCAACTGTCAGAAAAATGGACTGGTCCACATGATGTTTTACTAAGTACACACTCTTCCTTAAAACTTGCGGGCATAAACCTTGGGTACATCATTCCAGAGTTAAAAAAAGCCACGGAAGAAACTGACCCAGAGAAAAAAATTCACTGTCATATGAACCCATTGAGGACCTGAGATATCTGTTCAAGAAAAAGAAATAAATTTAGATGCTTTTTTTTTTTTTATTTATACATACAAGTCGGGGTGCAGGCCGGAGGCAGAGGGTTCACAAGAGACAGAGTGGGGAGCAGAACAGGCAGATCAGAAGTATACTGCTGAGGGGAGCAGCGGGCAAGGCAGGAGAGGTCTGCCCCACCATGTGGGATTCTCCCTGGCCGGGCGTCGAACTCGCGTCGCCGCTGCCGACAGCTCCACAGCACAGCGCTTAACCGCTGCGCCACTGGGGAGGCCCAAATTTAGATGCTATTGACTTTTTTTTTCTAGCTACTGTAGCAGTATGTCCCAGGAATCACTTTTTCAAAGGACCCTGAGATGACTAACATCTCTAACCAAATTTTTTTTCTCTCTTTCATCATTTGGTAAATGTAAAACCATATCAAAAACATTCAATCACAAAAAAAAGCCTTTTTATTTTGTTTCCATATTTGGATTTTTTTTCCTCACGTTTTGTCCTTTTGCCTGAGTGCAACTGCAGTTGTATGAAAGAGTGCTTTGTGTCTATGTGCTGTATGTCTCTATGTCTTGTCCTTATGTCTGTCTTGGCCTCTAGAGCTTATAAATTAATTTAAATGGCACCTATATACATTATAAACAATATATATATAACGTAAGCCGGTACAAATGTTTGATAAACTATGATCTGATATAATTTTTGGTCTGATGGGTTGTTTTTTGTTTTGTTTTTTTTTTTTAAGATTTATTTATACAAGCTGGGGTACAAGCCAGAGGCGTGGGGCAGCGAGAGGGTTCACCAGAGACAGAGTGGGGAGCACAACAGGCAGATCAGAAATACACTGCTGAGGGGAGCAGTGGGCAAGGCAGGAGGGGTCTGCTGCACCATGTGGGAATCTCCCTGGTTGAGCGTCGAACTCGCATCGTAAGCTGCGGACAGCTCTTCAGCGCAGCGCTCAACCACTGCACCACCAGGGAGGCCCCCTGATGGGTTGTTTTTTAGGACATGCACATATAAGGTTATAATGGACATAATTTTGTCTCTTGTCTGGGTTGTTGATGTTCAATACGTTAATGTCTTTTAAATGTCGGGATAATGTAAATGTAATGTAAATGTAAATGATAATGTAAAATTTAAGGGTTTTTCTTTCTGCATGAGTAAAAAAGATTTCAGTTATGTGATAAACCAGGGTTATGGTTTGATGTCAATAATGGTACTACTGAGCTGTGCCGGAACTTTCATGGACATTAAATATTGTTGTTGCTGCTGTTTTCTCATATTTACAACAAAGCTTCCCAAAAGTCGAAATTAAAGTAAAATTTTGGTAGTCTGTCATTTCCATAATCAAAGAAAATTTTGTGGAACCTCAGTAGGACTCCTGAGACTCTCCACAGAACTTTCTCCCTTTCCTCCTGGGAGAGGCATTAATTTGTCCTATTTGGTTTACCTGGTAAAGTAAAATTTAATTAAAGTATTGTCACGTAAATATGGTAAATCTTTGTCATGTACTAAAAATTGTTAACATTGGGTTTCTGTGACTTTTATTACATCTTCCAGTACCTCCTATGTATGCCAATTGTCAATTTTTGATTGTATCTTTCAATGGTTTGATATCTGCTGATTGTTTCTGCAATAACTTGTCTCAGTGAAAAGATCTCACTTGATTCCAATTCATGAAATTTTTGTCTGTACAAGTTTTTCTATGAAGGACTTTCATAGACTGTTCAAGATAAACCTGACTTTTGATAAGCTTTGTTTTATATCATACTGGTGTTTTTTTTGTTTGTTTGTTTGCTTCTTTTTTCCTTTCCTTTGGTTTTGATTCTGTAAAGTTTTTCCTTTTTTTGCCTGTTTGTTTTTTGTTTTAACTGACCAGGACCTGCTAAGACTGTTATATTTTTACACGGAGCTAACTTTAGTATGCATTTTCTCTCCCTTTGATACCAGCATAGTATTAAATAAATGGCGGTAGTAATTTTTACACTCATGGTAGAGCTTATTTTTGCATAATTTTATTAGGTAATTTCATCGTCTTAAGAACTGGACAACTTGAGGGGCTGCCCTGGTGGCGCAGCGGTTGAGCGCTGCACTCTGGCACTGCCTGAAGTGAGCCATGCGAGTTCGAAGCCCAGCCGGGGAGAATTCCACAAGGCGCCGCAGACCTCTCCTGCCTCGCCCGCTGCTCCCCTCAGCAGTGTATTTCCGTCAATCTGCCTGTTCTGCTCCCCACTCTGTCTCTGGTGAACCCTCTCGCCGCCCCATGCCTCTGGCCTGCACCCCAGCTTGTACGTATAAATAAATAAATCTTTAAAAAAAAAAAAAGAACTGGACAACTTGAAAACGTGTCTCATCGTACTGCTTCAACTGAAATTCTTCCAGGAAGTGGAATTTGGACTAAATAAAAAAGAGGACCGTGTTGCTTTGTTTGTAGGATTCCAGAGACCTCCAAAGGAGGTGAGGAAGCTTGCCTCCATTGGCAGGACTGGACAACCCAGACATAGGAAAAGCCCTGGTAACCTCAAGAAGAGGAACTCCAGGTGAAGTCTGGTGAGACCGACTTTGTTCCAGAAGCCAGCATGGACTGGATGTGAGTTCACTCTGATTTTATGTGGCGTACTCCAGTAAAGCCGGCTGCAACTGCTGCCTAGTGATTTTGTGCAAAAATAGGTAAATATGGTCTGACAGTAAATTCAGTTTTTGCGCGTTTTGCTGTATTATTGGATAAGATTGGTATCAAGGTGGAGAGAACTTATTTTGGATAACTTTTTTTTTGTTTTGTTTTTAAAGATTTATTTTTTATTTATACATACAAGCTGGGGTACAGGTCAGAGGCGTGGGGCGGCGTGAGAGTTCACCAGAGACGGAGCAGATAGCAGAACAGGCAGATCAGAAATACACTGCTGAGGGGAGCAGCGGGCGAGGCAGGAGAGGTCTGCCGCGCCATGTGGGATTCTCCCCAGCCGGGCGTCGAACTCACGTCACCGCTGCCGGCAGCTCCACAGCGCAGTGCTTAACCGCTGCGCCACCGGGGAGGCCCCTATTTTGGATAACTTTACAAGTTTTTTTTTAATGTTTTTTCCTCTCATTTTGATATTTTTTTCCTGTTTTGTTTTGGCTAATGCCTCCAAATTTTTTTCTTTACACATGGATTGCTACACCCTTAAAGAAGACTGTCTCCTAGGACTACACCCTGTAATCTGTGGCATCATAGACACGGTGAAATAAAATTAAAAGGGGATGGCAAGAGGGTGGTCCTCAGGAAGGGGGAGTGTCCCAGGACCCCACCCCCACCTCAGGCCAGAGAGATCCAGGACACCTAGGACTAAGATTCCCAGAATGCCATCATCACCAAAAGAAGGATGCTGAGGACTGAGGGTGGATTTCAGCAATGGTTTTGGGGATTTAAATACCTGACCTGTGAGCTTGGGGGGCTATTGGTCCATGGTGTGGACTGACAAGAGTTTTCCTGAGTAGGCAAGAAGAGTCCAGCTCAGAGGAACTGGTAGGACATTTTGACCAATTTCTTTATCTTTTCTTTTCTCTTTTTGTAAATAAATCTTTTTATTAATTTTATTGTGTGTGCCTGCATTTGAGTTTTTAAGTCTCTTTTAACCTCATGGGTTAGAACCCAGACAGGCACCCTTCGGAGTTACCCTGTAACATTAGGATTATAGCACGAGACCTGGACCTGGTTCTTTATAAACTACTGCTCTTCCCTATCTCTGTCTACGCCTTTTACTACGGCTTAATCTTACCCTAGCTTTTTCATCATAACAATTCTAAGGCTTTCTACTGCTCATACCGGGCCTCTCTCCTGCTCGCTGGTTTGCTTACCCTCACTTATTCTGGGTATGCCAGACACGCCCATTTGTATAATAATACTCAAACATTACATCCTGGGACCTAAAATATTTTGTTAGGACAGCAGGCTTACGTACACTTTCCTGTCAAAGTACCATAAGGTTAAATAAGGCTCAGCAGCTAATAGGCTAGTTAAAGCTCTAAAGTTTTTCAATCCTCACACCTAGACACAAGTAACTTAAATATCCTAGATTTTAAAGCATCTTTACGTTCTACCCAGAAAAGAGAATGGCAGGGACGGGTAGTCAGTTGAGGCTTGGGGACGCCCACAAAGGCAGAAAGACTCCCTAGGGGTACGCCTGTAGCTGCCCCCACTCTCGGAGGGGGAGTACACCTGTGGCTGCTCCCACTATATTCTGTCCGTGACAGATTCATCTTCAGGCACTCATCTGTGATGGGGTCTGTATCCTCCATTCCTGAAGATTCTTATCTGGGTTCTTGGGGGGGGGGGGAGACAAATTTAAGGGTCTAAAAATGGTATCGTAACCATTTTCTGTGCTTAACTGTCTTCTACTTAAGTTTAAGTAACGTACTCATGTAAGTCTAACATCAATTTCTTTTTTTAATCTACAAAAGATCAGCATTATAAAGCTGCCTTTACCAACTTTAACAGACTGTTTAGGTAATCTAGTTACTCTTAGACTCTCAGGTTTGGTTAACTAAAATTTTATCCTATCGACACTGCTACGTCTTGTCAACAAATACATGTACTCTTTAATCTTTGTTATGCTGGGTAATTCTTTTATAAAAACCTGCATGCTTACTAATCCTCTAACTTCCTTGATGTTAAACTTCTAAAATATTAATGTCTTTCCTATAAGGACTCCTGAGATAACCAATGACTTTTCTTCATTAAAAACAAAATTTGCTCAATTTAAATATATTATCTCATAGATAACATTGTCATCAACATAAATGTAAACAAATAATGTCCCTAGGTATGTGACACTTCCTTTGGACAAATCTTAACTATTCTAAAATATGTAATTTAAGTTCTGCCATTCCCAGAGGTTATCTACAACAATGACAAATAGCATTTTTAGTAAGTAAACAGGCACAAAAAAGGAGATTCTACAGATATCCTAGATGACCTTTTACTTTCCAGGCCTCCTCTGTCTGCTAGTCATGAGCCTCCAGCTAACCCTGAACCTGAGGCACCTTTGGACTCTCCAAGGTCACCACCCCCATATGGGACTGGGCCTTCTCTGACAGACTTAAGTCTTGCTGGAAACACTTGGAGTGGGCTTCTTAACATCCTCAAACCAAAACTTTGCTTAGGTACTGCCCACTCTGGGAAGTGCCCAGTGGAGACTCTGGGACTATTAAAGTCCATGTGCCCTTCTCTATGACCTGATGCAGTTTAAGCAAAAACTGGGCAGATTTTCTAAGGATCCTGGAGATTTACAGATGAATTTCAGGCCCTGGCCCTAACATTTAAACTAACATGGCAGGATATTCATATTATCCTCTCCACCTGTTATACTATGGAGTAAAATAAGAAAATCTGGGCTGACAAGTCAGCAATTCACTGACGATCTGGCAAGCAGACAGCCAGACCAATGTAACATGGGGAACGTTGTGATTCCCGATACTGACCCTAACCTAGAGAGAGCATATGATCACGTGTCTAATATAAAGAATAAAGGTATATCTAAACCTATAAATTATAATAAGATCAGGGAAATCACTCAGGAACCTGGTAAAAACCCAGCTCTCTTTCAAGGGTGACTAGTGTAAGCCATTCATAAATTCACAAACCTTGACCTTAATTTAACAGAGGGTCAGGTAACTCATTTTATTGGGGGACTCATTTTATTATTCCGTCTGCACCAAGTATTCACAGAAAACTCCAAAACTACAAAGAGACCCCAAACTCTACCACATCACCTCTTAAAAGTGGCTTTCAAAATCTTTCATAGGGACCAACCTCAAGGGCTAGAAAAAGAAGGCTGTGGTGAGTGAGAAAAGACAGGCTCAATTAATAGGTGCCGCCATTGCCGGCGCCCTTCAGACCCAGGCTTCCCCAGGCTCGGGAACACGAAGAGGAGCCCAACAGCCCCGTGTTACAGGTGCAACAAGTCTGAACACTGGAGCAACAATTGCACACAACTGGGCCCCCTTTTACGAAGGGAAGAGTGACTGGTGGAGGAGATATAACTCCCATTTCCTAACTCAAGGGTAAAACCAGATGAGGAAATGGGGGGTAGAAGGAATTAACATAACCATGAGCACAATTCCTAGGTACCAACACCTCAGTTACAAAACATAGGAAGATGCTAGACTGCAAAGATATGGAGATTGAGCCCATTGTAGAATCTCCTGGTCTCTTTTCTCATTCTAGCTAGCCGGTGGAGCCTTCCTCCAAGGTGAGCCCCTCCCGACAGAAATAAGAGGATAAAAGCAGCTCTTTCTGCCCGCTTGTGTCTGTGCAAGTGTCCTATGCTTTGTTGACCTTTTTCCTAATAAACCTGTTCTTTACAACTGAGTCTTTGCCTCGTGGAGAAACTATCCGCGTGCCGTCGAAGGGAGCTCTGGTGAAACCTTTCCCAGGGTGAACCCAAGGACCCCGCTCCGCTCTCAAATCCACCACTATAAAACTACATCAATGACCAGTCCCTCCGCTGCCAGCCCGCCTCCTGGATGACAAGCGACAGGACCCAGGGCCCGAGGACGACGCCGGCTCCCCAGCTGACCATCTCCACGACTGAGCCTAGGGGAACCCTAGATGTTGCAGGTAAAAATATTAATTTTCTGATTGATATGGACCCATTTACTCTGTACTCACCCAGCATTCTGGACCTTCCTTCCCTTCACAAAATATAGTAGGAGTAGATGGAAAACCACAGAAATACCCACCCACCTATCCTCTACTCTGTTGTTACTGCAACTCATGTTTCAGTAACTTAAGAATTTCTTTCTAGTCCTCTTCAACCTACAGATAGGACTAACACTTTTTATACCTAACTATTTAATCTTTTTTTTTTTTAAAGATTTATTTTTTATTTATACATACAAGCTGGGGTACAGGCCAGAGGCGTGGGGCGGCGAGAGGGTTCACCAGAGACAGAGCGGGTAACAGAACAGGCAGATCAGAAACACACTGCTGAGGGGAGCAGCGGGCGAGGCAGGAGAGGTCTGCCACGCCATGTGGGATTCTCCCCGGCCGGGCGTTGAACTCGCGTCGCCGCTGCCGACATCTCCACAGCTCCACAGTGCAGCGCTCAACCGCCGCGCCTCCGGGGAGGCCCTGCAATGCTTTTTAAAGAACAGTCCCCTTCTTTTTTTTTTTCTTGCTTTTACGAACCGTCATTGTGCATAATTTTGAATATAGTTATTTTGCAGATATTCAAGTGTGTTTGAGGGCACAGTCTCAGAATTGGGACTGCTAGGCATATGCATATTTTAATTTGAACAGAAGTTGCCATATTGTTCTTCATGTATAAGTGGCCAGTGTGTAACGTATTTGAGTACTTGTCCTGGTGAAACTGTTTTTCAAACTATGAAAATACACAAAGAGGGGCTGCGCCACCGCTGCTCACCGGGGAGGCCATAGATAATGCTGGTTTCGTAGATGAGAAAACAAGAGGCACCAAGAGAGAAAGTGCTGGCAAGAGGACCACGATGAATGTGCAAATGCTAAGTGTCCCCAAATGAGTCCCTGGACTCAGGCAACGACAATAGAGGCTGAGAGCTCTGCGGTCCAGCGCCATGAAGGTCTGGCCTAGCACTGTGAGGGTCTGTTGTCACCATTTCGCTCAGGTCTTGCAGGTTAATGGGCCCTGGGGAAAGAGACACCAGTAAATGCTCAGTTGGTTGCAGAATGTTGCTTTCTGTTCCCTCAGGAATTCTCCTTTGGTTGCTCCCAAATCACATTCTGCTTGTCTCTGACAAAGGTAACCCCACTTTTTCTCCCTTTTACCCCACTTGATAGCCAGCTGGTCTCCCCCCTCCCCTGACTCCACCATCATCACCTGTCCCTGCCTTCACAGGTGAGCTTGAAAGGGCCGGGCCAGGAGCAGAACCCCAATGCCCCCTCTCCACCCTGACCTTCCCCCCTGAGCCAAGGTCCCTGGGAGAGAGGTCAGGCCCCGCCCCCGGCCTGGGGTGCTCACAGGCAGGGGCTTCTCTCCTCAGCTCCCAGCCTCCTCCTCTCACAGGCCCCTGCACCCCAGGGCCACTGCCTGCTCCCCCCCTGCAGCTCAGCCTGCCCCTCCCCAGCCCTGACCAGCAGCTCCCACTGCAGGGGCCACGGGAATCTCAGGTGACTTGCTCTGTGCCTGGTGGGCCCTGGAGACCACTGTGCAGCCCCCAGGCTCTCAGGTTGAGCTTGGCCTCCTACTGCAATCTCAGCTCCACCCTGATGTTGCTGCCTGGCTAAGGCTCCCAGGCCCTGGCCCACAGGCTTAGGGGGGCTGCTTCTCAGTGCAGTGAGGGACTCTGTAGACCCCCAGCCTGAGGCTAGGTCTGCCCTCTTTGACACTAGACTGTCAGTGTCACCACCCCCACCTCCCATCTGGAATCCCCTTAAACAGGGAGCTCCCCAGAAAACTCCTGTTCACTTTACACGCATCACAAGACCACACTGGAAGACACCCCATTAAGGTCAACCAACTACAATCACAAGCAGCTGCTTTGGACTTCAACATTTAAAGTAGGAAATTAGAAAATAAGCTCATGACTCTCACATTCTTTTCACCTCCAGGTCCCAGTGACAAAAGAAGCAACATTCTGACCCAAGGTGGGGGGGTGTCAGGCAGAAGAGCAGGAGACCCACAGACCTGCCCACTTGAGCCCCTCGCTGTGGGATGGGCGTGGGCACAGACAGGAAGGAGCTAAAGGAGTCACCTGTTGACCGAATTTCACCCCAGTGTTTAAGCCCCCCACTAGGTCACACTTCAGAGTGAGTGCTCTTACTGCATGTTCCCCTCCCCCCCCCCATCCCAGTCCAGGATCGCCCAGCCCCACCCCCAACACGCCCATGGTCCCCAACACACCCCAGATAAGCCCTGGTGAGCCTGAGAGAGGGACAAGTCTGAGAGCTGAGCAGGGGACCCGGCCTCTGCCGCCCACCCTCCCCCGGGGGGGCCCCAGCACACACTCAGGGCCCTGGCTCTAGGCAGGGCTAAGGGTGCTGATGTGGCCCTTCACAAGGACCCCACTTCCAGCTCCGGTTACAGAGGCCAGTCAGCCTTCTCCCAGCTGCAGAGTGGGGGACATGAGACCCTAGTCACAGACAGAAGAGCCCCTCCCCCGCCCACCCACAGCCCCCAGCTCACCTGGACTCTGCTCAGCTGATGGCTTCCTGAATCACAAGATACAAAAGAAAAGGATAAAGGCAACAGTGGAAACACCAACAGTGGCAAGGCCAGCAACAATGACAGCTAACTGTGGATGTGGCTTCTCCGACACCTTTCCAAGAAAAGATCTTATTTTAACCTGGGCACCCAGAGCCACAGGCCTGCTCTCCCCGCCATCCTGACCCCTGGATCACCACAGGATTACCCCAGGCTCACCATAGGTCACGGTGTGATCCCTACTGAGTTCCCTGGAGGTGAACCTCTGCTTCTGTCCCTGGGGAACCCTTACGGCCATACAGGCCCAATAGGGCCCGCTGTCATGAAACAGGACATCCAGCTGACGCCGGTCCCATGAGATATTCCAGGGAGAGAAGCCGGATGTCCAGCACGTTATATTGACCATGACCTCTGAGGCTTGGCTGCAGGTCCCATTTGCTGCTGGGGACACCGGGAAGAAAGACAGAGTCAGTGAGGCACAGGCCAAGCCCTGCTCCCCAGTATGGAGAGGGAGAGACCGGGGCTGCCCCTCCCTACCTCCCAACATGGCCCGGCCTCTCGGAACCCCAGGCCTTCTCCACGGGGTTCTGCACCCTGGGGCCCAAGTCCTCAGACTGAGGGAGGATGGCCCAGGACCCACATGCTGATCTGAGGGGGGCGGGGGTCCTGCACAGTGGGGGCCAGGAGGAATCTGACAGGCAGGCTGGGAGCCAGCGGGGCTGACGTCCAGCCTCAGGGCGTCCCCTCTGTCCTGACACCCATGCCCCGCTCAGTGCTCCGCAGCTCCCCTGGACTCTATGCCCTCCCGCCTCGTGTCTTCACCCAGGGGCTTTAAGAGTGCAGGCACCTCAAAACCCCTGCCCCACTCTCCTCTTTGTCTCCCTGCGCTGGCTGAATAGACTCCCTTCTGTGCTGAAATCCACCCCCCCCCATTCTCACACTACCCCTGGCAAATCCAGTGGAAAGAAACAGGCCCACAGCTGCTCTAATTTTCCTGGGAAACCCCCCCCCATGATTGCCCCTCTCACCTCCTTTCTGGCTCTCCTTCCCGATACCTGCCAGCTTCATCTTGACTTCCTCCCGGTACTCTGCAGTATCACTGGTGGCTCTGTCCCCTGGCTCAGGACCCCGGATGACTTGAGCCAGCAGGCCCCGGATCTCCGCCCTGATCTCCTCACTGTCATTGCACAGGCTGAGCAGATGATTGAAACACTCCTTGGCAACAAATCTCGAGTGCAGAGAGGCATCCTGGGTCTCCTTGAGTTTACACTTAAGTCTGTGGGGTCCTGGAGGGAGGAAATCCCAGAGAGGCGGGTGCTGAGCGTCCTGAGCTCCTGGAGGCCTGGAGGCTGCAGACAGGGCCGGGTATGCGGGACAGGAGTGAGGACTCAGGACAGGAAAACAGGCAAGGGGAGGAGGGGAAAGGGCCAGGGGAGGGGTGGGGAGGAGCAGAACTGGGGAGGGAGCGCACAGGATGGGGTGACCGACACCTGAGAGGAGAAATCAAACACTGTAGGGTCAATTAAAGATGAGGATTTCCACCCTACAGCCATCACCACCAATGATAGACCCCTGGGGCCTACACGCATGCCTGTGGTGGGCACCTGAAGCGGGTGGGGGCCTCTGTGAGTGGGCGCACCTGGGCCTAGAGAGACCGCGCATATAAGAGCAGGGCACAGAAGCAGCAGCAGGGGAAACAGCGGTAGCAGCCCCATCACGGGGAAATAGAGAGGTCACCAGAACCCCAAACAGAGGGTAGATTTGCAGGGGGCTGGGAGACCTGCCAGCCTCCCGGCCCGGGCCCCCCTTGCCTGCCCCGTACCTGGTTGCCTTTCTGCAGAAAGATTAAAAGTTTTAAAAGCCTAAAAAACCACCGAGAGCACCAGGACTCCTCCTTTACCCACCCGCCTGAGTCGTTGCGAACCTGCCCCAAGTCCTCCTGTAGCAGTCCCCAAGACACCTATGGGTCCCCTCCCAGACGCCTGGGCAGGCCCAGGCTCCCGCCCACCAGGACTCCTGAAGCCCACTCACCAGCGCCTGGGACTAGGGAGAGGACAAGGACGGCGCACGCCAGAAGCAGGGCAGGGCACTGCCCCATCGTGAAGCCCCCAGCCTGCAATGCCTGAAAGGATTGAGCCCGGCGGCGGAGATGGCGGAGGCGGCGAAGTGGGCAGGAGGCGGGGATGTGGGCGGCACTGGCATATAACCCGGAGGCGGAAGCCAGCCAAGCCCCCACGGCCCGCCTCTCCTTTGCTTTCCAGCCCCTCCCGCCTCGCCCGCTCCACTGACTTCTTTAAAAGGAGAGCAAGTTGGAAAAAAAAAAAAAAAAAAAAAAAGGAAATGCACTGAGTACCGAAGTCTACGCCGGGGAGAAAAAGGGAAAGCTACACAAGCCAAAAGATTTAGGGGTCAGAGGTCCCAGGAACCGGTTCTGAGCAGCTGAGAGGTGCCCCAACCTCAGCAGCGCCCAGATCGCGGGCGGCGCTCCCTCCACAGAGCAAGGCCCTCACCCAGCGCCTGTGGAGACAGCCGAGGAGGCCTCTCCTGCTTCTTCCCTCCAGGACAAGCTTCTCCCCTACACTCCCCTCCTCCGCTGCACCAGGGTCAGGGGTAAAATCACCAGAGACCACATGTGAGGACTGTTTGCAGATGCTGCCTCCTGGGCATCTGGGAAGCGACTTCGAAGCTGAATCCCTCAGGCTCCAAACTCTCTAAGCCACCACAGCCCTCACAGTCTCCTCCTCCTTCCCTCCTCCTCCTGCTCCCTAACTCCCTGGTCAGTACCAATGCGCAGGTGAGTTTTAGAAGCTCTGGTCTAGTCCATGATTTGAAACTCCAGGCTGTTTCCCCTATTAACCTGTCTTTAATTACAGTGAGCTAAGCTAAGAGCCCCTGAAGGTGGAGGGATATGTTATCTCCCAAGGAGAGTAAAGGGATTAGGGGAGATCTGAGAGATGGAGGAAGGGGGCTCCCTTGGTCCTGGTGGGCAGGAGCCTGCCTAGGGCCTTTCCAGGGTTCTGGGAAGGGCCCCTCGGTGTTGGGGACCCTCAGTAGGGGTATTGCCTTTGGCGGTGTTCTTGAGCCCACCTTACCATCCTTCAGCCCCACCAATCAGACATGAGCCACTCAGTATCAGGAACTCTGTCATTTCACCTTTATCTCCCTGTCCTGCTTTTTAACCTTGACTCTGCCTGTCTCTACAGCCTATATTTTCCTGTGTTTGGGTAACTCATGTACAACAGTTTTAACAACTGCTTAGTTTTCAGATTCATTTTTCTTCATTAATTACCTTGACCACCATCATTTCTTTAGCCCGTGAGGGATGGGGTCTCAGAGATTCTTTTCCTGGCCAAAGTCACAAGGACGGTGGCAGTGGAGCAGGAGGGAGCCGAGTGGTGAGGACGCCCGGCCCTGCTGACCTCCAAGGTGACTCAGCCTCCACCCTCCTCTGGGCTCCCTAGACATGGCAGCGCCAGGAAACTCTCATTCGGCTCACACACAGCCCCCAAAAGACTTCTAATAATTTAAAAATGGGGGCCCCCTGGTGGCCTAGGGATTAAGCCTCAGCGCTATCACCAGTAAGGCCTCAGTGGCCTGAGTTCCATCCCAGGCCACGGAGCTGACCCACATATGGTGCAGCAACCCAAATACGGCGCTGCAGACCTCTCCTGTCTCACAGGCTGCTCCCCTCAGCGGTGTATTCAGTCAATCCGCCTATGCTGTTCTCACACCTCTGGCCTCCACCCCAGTTTTTCTATACAAAAATAAAATTTAAAAAATAATTTAACAATGATAACACTAATCATACTGTTAGGTTTGTGGCACAGTGTTTAAGTGATGATTGCTCTAGGTGAAGCAAACCCTACTAGTTCTGGGAGGGTGGGAGAGGATTTGTTTTTTTCCTGGGATCCTGAGTGGCTCCCCTCCCCTACCAAGACTCAAGAGGTTTTCTATTGTTCAAAATGTTCCCCTCACCCCAAACTGCTTCCAGTCCCCTCTGGTCTGCCCTACAAACGGCCTTTTCTCCTCCACTCACCTTTTGGGCCAGGCCGGGGTCTTTTTGGTGAAGCTTGTGCGCATTCGCTGCAGTTTCCTGTGTAAGGAAACCGAAACCAACCGCGAGTGGGAACTACGCCCAGGGCGGAGCTTGGAGAGCTGCGGGCGGAGCCAAGTTTGCAACTGGACCGATCGCCCTGCCCCCAGCCCTGCCAGGAGGAAACAAATCATTCATTGACAGAAAAGCGGAATGGAGGCGCCTTGAACAGGGTGGGAGGAGTGAGGCATTTAGGTTTCTGGTTCTCAAATCACTTTTCTGTTCCTCCTGCCACTCCTGAAATTGATAGGGGCTAGAGAGGGGGAGGAGATGGGCAGACACTAAGCTGGTATAGTAGGAAACCTGCGCACACACATTGTGGCCTGTCTGCTCTGAGTTCATTTTCCAGCCCAGGGACACGTCGGGAGGCTACGGGGAGCCAGCTGTCTGAGGACCAGCCTCAGCACAGGGGGACCAGCCCGAGGCCAGGCGTCCAGGAGGGTGATAAGGAGCCCTGGGGGCTGCTCATTGCTGGCTCCTGGAAGCAGTGACGGCCTGCTCACTGCCGAGCTGTCTGTGTTCAACTCACTATAAAAAAGCAGCTGGAAATGAAATGTGGGGGTTTCTTAGGGTGTTAACCCTCTGTCTTCCAGATTGCCAGCTGTCTGATTAAAACGCTCCTTAAAGATTCAACTCCTGTGTCTATTGGCATTCGGTGGTGACAGGTGGCCTGAACTCCAGTCTTCCATTTACAAAACTGCACACATCAGGGACCCCGGATTCCGCGGTGGCCTGGACGGGCTGGGGTCCTGGAAGCCACTTCTTTTAAGCACATTCCAAGAGGGAAACGATGCTTCCAGCCCACTTACAGGTCCCAAAACACTGCCCCAGACTCCAGCCGCCCCAGGATGCCTTGAGGGAATGGGGCTGCGCCAGCCTGAAAGTGAAGCGAAGAGCAGGATCGGGGAAAAGCCCTCCGGGTTCTCCTTCCTTTGCGAGTAACATAATTTAGACCCGCTCCGGCATCCACCAAAGGCGGGACTTCCCTGAAATTGGGACGACGGATACTTGCCCGCTTACAAAGTGTCCGGGTAGCGCGGGCTCCAGGCTCCGTCCCCCTGTTGGACTGTGCAGGTGCCCGCACCCTCCTGATCTGCGGGCAACTCTCTTGTGCAGGGGATAAGGCAGGAAGGAGAGCGTGAGCCACGGAGGGCGAAGGGAGGAGTGTTGAAGAAAGCAGAAAAAAGGGAGGGAAAAGCATAAATGCTATTTATAAATGTATGGGTTATTAAAATATACTTAACTCCCATCAATGAAATAGTTAATTTATTTGAGTAAATAATGTTTTATCACATGCAATGTATATCGTTGCTAACCGTTCTTTTTCCACCTGTCTAGTGTTCTCACTTACGTACATTTCCAGGCCTCTGCCTTGATTCTCTCTAAACACGTAAATGCACAGTTGGTATTGGTGCAGCCAAACCACTAGAGCTCAAGTGAAAGGTAAAGAAATCTTTACCATTCATATGTCTGCCTCTTAGGAACAAGAACAACATGGGCTGGGGTTTTTTTTACATAACCAAAGCACACCTTTCAAAGAGAATAGTATTTGAAAACCAACTTTATTTGGGTACATTTTACATAAAATATAATGCATCTCTTTGAATTGCACACCTGGCTGAGTTGTAGCAATGACACACACATCAGCACTCCAGTGAAGATGTTCAACATGTCCACTGTCACCCCAAAAAGGCCAGGGATAAAAACTGTACAGCCATTACAAGGAAAAAGACAGACTTTACCGTATTGCTATGAAAAGATGTGCCCATGTACTTTTAAGCTTTCCCAAGAGCTAAAGAACACTTGATATGCAATTATAATGCCCCTTACACAACCTGTATTTTTTTAAAGATTTATTTATTTCTGCATACAAGACCTGGGGTGTAGCGTAGAGGTGCAGGGGGCTGAGAGGATTCATCAGAGACAGAGTGAGGAGCAGAACAGGTGGATCTACTGAAATATACTGCTGAGGGGAGCAGAAGGCAAGACAGGAGAGGTCTGCTGTGTCATATGTGGGTTAGGTCCTTGGCCAGGGATCAAACTCCTGCTGCAGTGACTGCCAATAGCTTCACAGTGCTGAAACTTAACCCCTTGCGTCACCAAGGAGGCCCTACAGTCTGAATTTTAAAGAAGAAAACGTGGAAGATTACTCAGAAAGTTTTGACAGTTATATCTCAGGGAGTGGTAACTTGGTGACTTAGATCTTGTGTGAAATGTGGTATTTTATCTTTCAATGTAAATTTGGATTTCTGTGGAGAGGGAGTCAGGGAGAGACTATTTTTGGTGAAAAATATTATGAAGCTAATGCCCTAGACTCCACGAGTGAAAGGTTTTTAAAAACTAAACTGTTCACTAAAATCCAACACCAGATCCTTTATCTTTGAAGATAATCCTCACATTTTAATAGCATCGAATTTTTCTTCGGTGCTTTAGGCAGACATGTAAACAAGTATTTATAGAAGTGTTACAGGGCACCCCGGTTGTAAATGGGGTGCCTGTCTGTGCGTTCTCACCATGTGCTTAAAAGGCTTATAAGACTCAACTGCAGACACACACAATAAAATTAATAAAAGTGTTTATTTACAAAAAGGAAAGGGAAAAAGATAAAGAATAAATTGGTGAATGCTTCCTACCAGTTCCGCTGAGCTAGAATCTCAATGGCACACTCGAAAACCTGTTGATCTACAACCACCAGGAGAATAGCTCCCCCCTCCCCCACAAGCTCACATGTCTGGTTAAATACCAAAACACCATTGCTTAACTCCACCCTCAGTCCTCAGTATCCTTTCTTCTGTGATGATGGCATTATGGGATCCTAGGTGTTTTGGATCTCTCTGACTTGAGGTGGGTCTGGGGTCCTGGGACACTCCTCTTTCCTGAGGACCACCCTCTTATGAAGGAGCAGGTGAAAAGAATGAATCGCGGGCATGCAGGACTGTGCCTGGGTTACCCTGAGACCAACTTTAAAACCTGAGTTGGGACATTGTCCTTGGCTTATAATAGTCAGGCCAAATTTTGTTCCTGAAGATCCATTTGCTCTGCAAAAGGTTAAAGGATTTCAGAGCAAGTTGGAAGAATGATACTCACTTTCTGATCTAAGGAAGTTTCCAGAATATGTGGGCAGCAGCAGTCTGTGAGAACATTCCCCCCATCTGGGCAATGTTCCCTCCTCCTGGAGCACAGAGAAACCGCACTCCCAAGTCTGAGGCACAAAGGGGTTTCAGGCCAAAGTGGCAGATGTTTTCTCTCTGCTCCAGTGCAGGTTGGGGCACTAGCAGGGAGCTGAGGAAACACAAAAAAGGCCTAGAAATGAAGTAGGCCCAAAGCCCCCACATTCCTCTTCTTTGGAGTGGACAGGGTGGGCCCGGGCAGGGCTGAGGGCCATAAGCTGGGCTGTTCCTGCAGTTCCCGCTGCTGCCCTTAGCTGGGAGGAAACTGAAACATGCCCTGTGAAAGCAGGCTTCGCACCTTCCACTCTGATTGGTTGGCCAGATTCATCTGGATGAATTTTTAAAAAACAAAGAGAAATTCTGGTTCTGCACCAGACTCTGGTTTTAGGAGATCCTACCACTCTCCCCATTCCTTCAGGGCTTGGGGACTCCCCCAGTGAGGCTCAGCAGGCCCCTCTGTCCTGGATGCCCCCACTTGCTGCCAGCCCCCTCCTTGTCTCCACTTCCTCATCCTTTCCCCTCTGCCATCCTGGCCATGGATTTCTCTGGCCCTCTTCAAAGACCTTTTGCTGAGTATGATTCCCTACAAGTTTCAGGAAAAAAGACAAAGACCACAGAGACCCCTGCAGGACACCTGAGGCTCCGGCCTTAGACCCCAGCCCCATCCTACCCGCCCCTCCAACCCTCTCACCCAGCACTGCGCATAACAGCTGGTGTTAGGTGCACACGGGGCTTTATGTCAGGAGGTGGGGCAATGATATCTGGTGAGTAGTTATGGAGATCTCTGCCCACCCCTCAAATTTACGACTGCTTTGGAGAGGAGGGTGAGAGTGGGGAACCCCTGACTCAAGTCTGCTGACCACTCCTACACAAAGGACACTGAGTAGTGGTCAGGACACGTCCCTTTCCTTCCAGGACCAGGCAGGAACAGCAGAACCACCTGGTGATGTCGGATTCCTCACAAAATATCAATGGAACAAAACCTGCATATCCCTTTTTTAACCACACGATGGCGCAAATACAGCTAACATCAGACAACCAAAATCCTAGCTCAGCTGAGATCACTGCATTGGCTGTAGACTTGAGGAGCTGTAGGGAGAAAGAACCACTCTGTTAGACCCAGGAAAACCCTCTCACCCAGCAGGGCAGTGAGGCCATTTCCGGGGAGAAAAGTAAAATCTCCTTGGGTCCCTCAAGTTTAAATTTAATCACTGGTTATGCAGATGTTGACTCCATCTTTGAACATCTAACAACTAATTTGCTTTGATTCTAATTGTAATATCTAAACTCTCCCTGAAGCAAATCAGACCAGCAGAGACTCCACAGCAGCGGGCAGAGCCACACAGGATGGGACCGCAGGGCACCCACATCCAGCACAGCGAGGGACTGGAGGTGAGAGAAGGCTGGTCCCTCCAGCTAAGGGTGACAGCAGGGCAGTCAGTCGACCCTAAGTGTGGCCCTAGCATTCCTGAGCTATCTGTAGTGCTTCTCCTAAGATCCTGAACCTACCCGTCTATACTTGAATCTGGGGCTGATGGAACAACCTCTTCTCACCCCAAGGTGGGTGGGGGCATTTGTCAGGCATTGATGCACAGATGAAGTGGCCCCCTCGAGGCTTTGGGAGCTATGTATGGACATATATGGAGACCATCTGCACTGACCAAAAAGTCACCAAAACCTTGTGAAAGAGACCACATTCAAGCTACATTCTGAGGTATAAGTAGGAGCCAGTGGGCTCTAGGACAAGAGAACATGGCCAGAATCCAAGACGTGAATTTTTGGTCTGAACCAGGCTGCCTTTGCCAGCCAGACTACGCTGATTGAGAAGGCAGGTGCCTCCTAACAAAAAGTGTGTCTCAGCATCTGACTCTTCAGAATCACAGCTGCCACATATCCAAGAGAGAGAGAGACAGAGAGAGAGAGAGAGAAACACTGATTTGCAAAGATAAATTCTTTTGAAGGGCTATGAAAACGGAGAGTCCTGGGCCCCACCCTGGAGTTTCTCACTCAGCAGGGCAGGGCTGGGGTCTGGAAATCACATTTCTACACGCTCCCTGGTGAGGCCAGTGCAGCATTTGAGACCCACCGCCCTGAGTCAGTCTGGGTGTTGCTATTATCACAAGAGGGTTGTGAGGGAGAGAGAGGGCAGGAGAGAGCAGACCACACCTCTGTGGGGAGCGCGCCTGGTCCGCACTACCCAGCCGCGGAAATCCCCACCCGTCAGCTGCTGAGGGCATGGACACCTCATGCCTCCGCTTGTGCGCTGGGGTGTGCACGTGGACAGAGTGCGGATTGGACACTTGCGCTGACATTTATCATGATTGGCTACGTGAGACCTGACCTTTATGGTGATTGGCTCGCTAAATGTATAAATGTAGAGGGATCCCAGAGGAAGGGGAGAAGAATAAAAGAGGAAGAATAAAGAAGCTTGCTTCTCCACACCTTTGAGTCGTTCTTGCGGGTCAAGCGCGACACACCTCCCCTTCCTAGAACCCCACTCCCCAGTGATCCAGTATTGATTTCCATGGGGTCCCAGGAACGGCAGCTCTCCAAGCAGCGACACACCTCCCCTTCCTAGAACCCCACTCCCCAGTGATCCAGTATTGATTTCCATGGGGTCCCAGGAATGGCAGCTCTCCAGGCAGGGCCCCGGGGCAGGCTCAGCGGGGTGATCCCTGACAGTGCCTCCCACAGCTCCTGGGCTGCCTGCAGGTCCCCGCTACTCCCACACCTTAGGTCCTCCCCACCCCTCTGCACATTGACCTCTGGGCCTTGTTCTACTGCATCTTGGCTGTTTGGGCCAATGATGTGGCCTGCAGAGCTCCAGGTATGCGTTTCATCCAAAGATGAGGCAATGTAGTCTAACAAGCCTGAGCAAACATACAAATAACACAATAGATGCATATGAGGGCCCTGACATTTTGACTAATGGCTTCATTCAAATACCACCTACTAGAATTCCCCAAGTGATTAATTTTCTGTTGTTGGGAACCTGTGTCCACCTGAACACTAGAGGGCGCGCTCCGCTAACTGTAGCAGAAAGCATTGGGTTCCTCCCCCTAAAATGCCTTAGGCTTTGGGCTTTCCTACTTACACCAGATTTGCCTGAGTTCACCAAAGAAAATGACAATTGTTAATTTATCATGTCTCATGTTACTTTTTAATAGTGCAAAACAAATGTGTAATGGGAAGTTAATGCAGTGAAAACATACTGAATTAAAATGGTAGTGAATAATCTTTTTATTTAAAGATTTATTTATTTATGCATACAAGAGCTGGGGTGTAAGTCAGAGGTGGTGGGGGCAGTGAGAGGATTCACCAGAGTCAGAGTGGGGAGCAGAACGGGCAAATTAACTGAAAAACACTGCTGGGGGATTGAACTCCCGCTACAGTGGCTGTGATAGCTTCACAGTGCTGAGACTCAACCCCTGTGCCACGAGGGAGGCCCCTGGTGGTGAAAAAATCTTTGTTCAAGAAATAGTAGGGCCTTCTGGTGGCACAGTGGGTTAAGTCGCAGCTCTAGGAAGCTATCAGCAGCCACTGCAGCAGGTGTTTGATCCCCAGCCAGGTTGCTTCCCAGGGCCAGGGAGCCTCCCACATGGCACAGCAGACCTCTCCTGTCTCGCCCCTCGGCAGTGTTCTTGAATAAATCTGCCTGTTCTTCTCCCCACTCTGTCTCTGGTGAATCCTCTCACCACCCCAGACCTCTGGCCTACACCCTAGCTTGTATGCATAAATAAATATATCTTGAAAAAAAAAAAAGAAAGAAAGAAATAGTAAAATTCCTACACAGCTTTTCATTTTATGGTTAAAAAAAAAACTTTCTGTCCAGTTCTTTGAATATTTTTGTTTTTTACTTCAATTATTTTTTCATCTTTGGAATTATTTTTGTTTTGATTTAGTTAAAAATTCAAAGCTTCGGGCCTCCCTGGTGGTGCAGCCGTTAAGCGCTGCGCTGTGGAGCTGTCAGCAGCAGCGACGCGAGTTCGACGCCCGGCCAGGGAGATTCCCACATGGCGCAGCAGACCTCTCCTGCCTTGCCCGCTGCTCCCCTCAGCAGTGTATTTCTGATCTGCCTGTTCTGCTCCCCGCTCTGTCTCTGGTGAACCCTCTCGCCGCCCCACGCCTCTGGCCTGTACCCCAGTTTGTATGTATATAAAAAAAAAAAAATTCAAAGCTTCAAAGAAAAAAAAATTCTCTCTCTTACTCCCAACTAGTCCTGATATAAAACTGCTGTTATTACTTCATTCTTCTAAAATTTTTATGCATATGTGTGTGTATTCTTATGCCTTTTCACACAAACATTAGCTGCTTACTTTTTGTTGCATTGGCCTGAAGGTTTTTGTGCATGATCCCCCAAATATGTGATGTGAGTGTTGGGGTGAACCAGGAAAGATGAAACATGCACAGAAACAACAGCAAGAAGCCAGAGGGGTGATTTAGAGACACAGGCAGCTCTCTGAGGCAAAGGTTCCAGGGATAAAGAAACAGGCACAGGCCTGAGATTATGCAAAGACAGATAAAAAGCAAAAACAGCTCTGTCCCACCCCAGAGGGGTCCTGAATGGGTTGCAGTGGTGAAGCCAACTTTGGGGTTTTTATAGTTAAGCTCGTGTTTTGGGTCCAGGATGAGTGTGGTGACTGTGCAGTGTCCTGACGGGTCAGCCTTGGCCACTGTCCTGACATAGACTAATGGGTGATAATGTCATGCGCTTTTCTCTGTTGTTGCCTTTTCTCTCTTGCTATGTCTCCCAGGGATCCTATGTGTCCTGGGGCCCCAGCCCCTCTCCCTCGTATTATGGCTCCCAGGGCCCCAGTCCCTACCTACCTGTCAAAGTCTAGCCCTTCATGCTTTGTGGCACCCAGATTTCTCATCCTTAATGACGTACCTTGGAGACCATCCCATGAGAGTATATCACGATCTATGTCTTTTTTTTTTTTCTTGGTGCTTCGTAGTACAGATCTGCAGTGCTTTTTAAACAACAGTCCCCTGCTGAGAGACATTTGGGGGCCTTCATTTTCCCCTACTTTTATTCTCTTGCTTTTACAAACTGCCACAGTGTATAATTTTGAATATAGTTATTTTGCAGATATACAAGTGTGTTTGGGGACATAGTCCCAGAATAGGGACTGCTAGGTGTGTGCATTTTTTACTTTGAACAGAAGTTGCCATATTGTTCTTCATGAATAAGTGGCCGGTGTGTAATGTATTGGAGTCCTTGTCTTGGTGCAGCTATTTTTCAAACTATGAAAATACACAAAGAGGGCATCCCTGGTGGTGCAGCAGTTGAGCACTGCGCTGTGGAGCTGTCGGCAGCGCGCGATGCGAGTTCCATGCCCAGGACGCCCAGCTGGGGAGAATCCCACATGGTGCGGCAGACCTCTCCTGCCTTGCCCGCTGCTCCCCTCAGCAGTGTATTTCTGATCTGCCTGTTCTGCTCCCCGCTCTGTCTCTGGTGAACCCTCTCGCCGCCCCACGCCTCTGGCCTGTACCCCAGCTTGTATGCATAAATAAATAAGTCTTTAAAAAAAGAAAATACACAAAGAGGGCCACCTATTTGTGGTGGCATAAGGGGTTGTCTCAGCACTATGAAGTTATTGCCAGCCACTGAGGTGTGAGTTTGATCCCAGGCCATGGAGCTAACCCACAAGGTGCAGCAGACCTTTCCTGTCTCACCCACTGCTCCATTCAGCATTATATTTCAGTCAATCTGCCTGTTCTGCTCCCCACTCTTTCTCTAGTGAATCCTCTCACCCCCTGCACCTTTGGCCTACACCCCAGTTCTTGTATTCATAAGTAAATAAATCCTTAAAAAAAAAAGAAAGAAAATAGACAGAGATGCGTATTGAGGGACTAGTACTCTTCAGAGATGATCATCCTACATCCCGGATTCAATGAAGCTACAGCTTGAAGAAGGCAGTGAGAACGGAGTCAGCAGCTCAGGTGGGGCCATAAACTCACCAACATTTACAACAAAAGAAGATTAGAAGGACCTATCAGTGTGGTAGGAAGAAAACCAGAACTGTAGGTTGTCACCGAATACATCCCTTTAAAGAGGTGTATGAAAGGAGGTATAAAAATTATCACCTCCATTCCATTGGTAGCATCACATGGTCAAGAGGTGCATAATTCCCCTGCCATATGTGCACCCTGAAGGAGCTCACAGGGGGGACCCCAGGACACTCAGTGCAGCAACATCTGTGATAGAAACAACATAAAGGTCCCTGATGAGGAGAAGAGATAAATTACAGCACATCCAGCAGTGGATACGGCTCTGCAATGAAAAACAATGAACTGTGTATGAACAAGGACTCACCTCATACGTGCTGTTAACTGAAAAAGCAACCTGCAGAATGACATGTTGATTGATGTACTTTTCAAGGCATGGTGTGTACTAAGTTACTGCTCACATAAATGTGTGATGGACCCTGTTTGTATTTTTTTCTAAGTGTATAATGTTATATTTTCATGACAGGATACATTCATTTTGTAAATCTGTACTTCTTTCAAATTTTGAATGATTTATTTTTGAATTATTTAAATGTAGATAAAAGCATTTAGTTTATTTATGTGAATATTAAATATAGAGCTATTAAAATATATAATTGCAGTATGAAGAAAAGAAATAATTTATACAATTTGAAGCCCCTCCCAACAGAGGGACTAGGAAAGTGTAAAGGAGAGCCCCAAACTGTAGACCCCTCCCAGGCAGTCCCGGCCTGGGCAGACTTGGCTGAAACACACCCCTAGACCTGACCCAAGCACTGTCTGGGGCTGCTCTATTCCTGACATGCAGCAAATACCATCTCCATGTTCCTAGTGTCAGACCTGGGTGGTGGCCCCTCAAGTTTCTGTTCAGGTTTATCTTCTAGCAGATCTACTTCTAGTGAAATCTGTGAAGGAAATCCAAGGGATTGAGCAAAATAAATAAAAGGAGAGGGTAGTCTGGCATGGGGGGAAGGCTGCTGGGAGGTGGAGAGAGATGACACAGACGTCTCCATCACAGGTGATGATAAAGAGCATGTAGTGACCTTGACCTGGACAGACTGACAGCTCTTTGTCACAATGTTTGTAATAAGGGCCCTCTCTGGTGGCTCAAGGGGTTAAGTCTCAGCACTATGAGCTATCTGCAGCAGGAGTTTGATCCCCAGCTAGGGAGCAGACCCACATGGCACAGCAGACCTCTTCTGCCTCACCCGCTGCTCCCCTCAGCAGGGTATTTCCGTCGATCTGCCTGTTTTGCTCCCCACTCTGTCTCTGCTCAATCCTCTCACCTGTCTGCCCCTCCCACACACACCTCTGGCCTACATCCCAGCTCTTGAATGCATAAATAAATAATTTTTTAAAAAAGAATATTTTTACTAAGTTTATCTGACAAAGGATTTCTATCTATCCAGAGTGTATACACAACCCCCATGACTTAATAAGAAGAAAAGTAACAAAGAGCAAAGAACAGAGAAAGATTTAAATAGGCATTTTACAACAGAAGATAAATGAATGCTCCATGTGGTATGAAAAAATTCTCAACATCAGTAGTCACGGGAGTGAGAGGGGCAATGCGAGGTAGAGCCACAGTGAGGAATTACTGTGCACCCGTTAGAATGGCTAAAAGGTAAAAGATTAGTAACAACCAAGCTAGGCAAGGGTGTGGAATAAGCCGAATTCTCATCCATTTCCCCTAAGGCATATAAAACAGCCACTTTGGGGGTGGGGGTGGGGGGAGGGGAGGATAAGGGCATAAAATGGAGTAGAAAAGAACACAAGGGACCACGGAGATGGATCACGGGTGAATTGGTGGTGGGTTACCCAAGGGGAATACAAAATGTAAAAGACATAAATAACAATAAAAATATATTTTTTTTAAAAAGCCACTTTGGGAAAGATTTTGTATTAGTAAAGAAATTAATAATGTTATTAAACAAGAACTCTAGGACCAGCATTTACATTCCTAGGTGTTACTCAAAAGAAATAAATATCCGGGGCCTCCCTGGTGGTCTAGGGGTTGAGTCTCAGAGCTATCACTGCTAAGGCCTAAGGTCAATCCCTGGCCAGGGAGCTAACCCACATATGGCACAGCAGGCCTCTCCTGTGTTGCCCGCTGCTTCCCTTAGCAATATGTTTCTGTAAAATCTGCCTGTCTGGGCCTCCCTGGTGGTGCTAGGGGTTAAGTCTCAGCACTATGAAGCTATCCATAGCCACTTTGGCATGAGTTCTATCCCTCTAGACAGGGAGCTAACCCACAAAGGGTGCAGACCCCTATTCCCCTCAGCATTGTATCTCAGTCAATCCGCCTGTTCCGCTCCCCACCCTGTCTTTGGTGAATCCTCTCACCACCACCTGCCCAACACACACACACCTCTGGCCTACACCCCAGCTCTTATATGCATAAATAAATAACTCTTTACAAAAAAAAAAGCCAAGAGACAAGATCGATGGAAACATTTAGTACTTCGTTTTTTAGGACAAAAACTACATTCACCCAAAAGGCCATCAATATGGCACCAGTTGAGTATATAAAATTAAATGGAATTCTCATTTTGTCATGTCTTTTTTAGAATAAAATCTTGCATTATTGTGTAATTTTTCAAAAATGTATCTTTCTTTAACTGTGAATTCTTTGAAGGTAGGGACCATCCCAAATTTAGTGGTCTGAAAGTCAAATATTCTGTCCTGTTAACTGCTAAAACATACGAATATTTTTTTAAGCTTCTTTGGATCACTCCCCCACCCCCTTTCATTCTATCTGAGACCATCTGTGTGGGGCTGGCTCCCCAGAGAGAGTAAGGAGATTGCACAAGCAGCTTTTTTTTTTTTTTTAATTTACCTCGACCATTTTTATTTATTTAGTTATTTAGTTATTTTAAAGATTTATTTATTTATGCATACAAGAACCAGGGCGTAAGCCAGAGGTATGGGGTGCTGAGAGGATTCACCAGAAACAGAGTGGGGAGCAGAACAGGCGGACCTACTATAATACATTACTGAGGGGAGCAGTGAGCCAGGCAGAATTGGTCTGCTGCGCCATTGGGAAGCTCCCTGGCCGGGGATTGAACTCATGCTGCAGTGGCTGCAGATAGCTTCATAGGCTGAGACTTAACCCGCTGCACCACCAGGGAGGCTCTGCACAAGCAGCTTTTGCAGCGTGGGTTCAGAACCAATGAAACACCTGCCAAGCGTCCCAGCCCCTGCCAAGACCAGAAGAAGGAGAAGCAGAAAGAACTCAAACCCTGTATATCTGCTACCTCCACATTTTGTTGAAAAGAGTAAATATACCAAATAACTGCAGTAAATGCTAGAAAATGGGGTATATCTGCAAGCCAACATTTTGTGCTTTGTATGACTTCAGTAAAAAGTGATCAACATGGTTCGGAGGAGGCTTTAAGGATTTGAGGGCAGAGGAAGGAATTGATGGGGAAGCAGTTCTTGCCTCTGTACCACCTACTGTTTCCCAGGAACTTTACATAGTATCATCTTAAATCTTCACAATGTGGCCCCGAGAAGTTTTGCATTTTGGAGATCTAAGCAGTCAAGGGGCTGAGCCTCAACCAAAGCAATCGCCCAGTCGCAAACTGGGTTGATGCCCAGGAAGCTGGTCTGACCTCCCGGCTCCTAAGAAGGGAGACCTTGAATGGCCATGGCACAGGGAGCTCCGTGCTCAGGACTGCGGCGCTGTTTCCGCTGAAACAGTGGAAAAGTCCCCTTCTCCACCCCCGCAGCCCTCAAAGAATTGGAATCCACCCTGTCACCCAACCAGCACCTCTCCCTCTCCCCCTCCTCACAAAGATTAGAGGAATAGTGCAGGAAGAGAGAAGAAATTGCCTTTGCCCTGCTTGGGCCCTCCCTTCTCCAGTCCCTGACTTTCCACCATTTACCTTCCCCCACACCAGCCCACCCACTTCACAACTAAGTGCCTATTGTGTGCCAAGACCTGGGGAGCCTCTAGGCAGAAGAAAATGAGTAAGCACCCCAGCTCTCAAGGACTTTAAAGTCTAGTTGGGAACAAAGACACTTGTAGACTGTAATCATCTCCCGTTTTAAAATTAGGTGTCATCCAGCGGCTACTGGAGAGAGGACAGAGATGAGTCAGGAAAGGGGACCTGGACAGAACTGGCACAGAGGTCCTGGAAGGTTCCAGAACACTCTTTTTTGGGATTCAAGTGTGGACACAGGTAAATAATGTCTTTCTGACTGAATTCCTTCAGGTCCTCCTGAGGAAAGGGCGAGCTTATTCCAGAACAAGGAAGACAGGTGGGGTGAAAGGACCAGTCCCCCAGGACACTGGCCCAGGTCACCTGGGACCTGCTGGTCACCACTGCCCACCCAGACTTCTCCTAGGTCTAGCTTCTTCCAAACACATCATAGCCTCAGAGACGGCCCAGGGTGCTCACCATGCGTTCCATGGTTCCATGGCTACCCTCAGGCCCCAGCAGACTGTTGGGAAATGAAAATAACGGGAGCCTGGCTGAGTTAATAGGGGAGCAGAAACCTCCTGGAGGCAGAGATAAACTTGCCACTTCAACCTCACTAAAAGGTCTAATTACAAATCCAAATGATCTGCCAACCCTTTGAAAAGTCACTCAACTGACTAGCCTTAAAATCTACTGCTCATAAAGATACCAGGGAGAGGGGCACTGCAGAGAATGGCACTTGTGGAGAGTGGGAACTGCTCCCACTGTGAACATAATGTGACACTTCAACAAAAATACCACCCTCCACATCCCCACTCCACCAACCCAGCAGTCCAGGTGGGGTACATGTAGAGAAATAAACTTGGGGTTAAGATAAATTAGGTCGTTTCTTATTGGCTTTATTTGTAACTTTGAACTAGAAACCAATCAAATGTCCATCAAGAGTGAAGACTAGTGCATCCCTGGCAGCGTAGGAGTCAAATCTCAGCACGATCACCCTGATGGCCTGGGTTTGATGTCATGCCAGGGAGCTAACCCACATATGACACAGCAGACCTCTCCTGTCTGGCCTGCTGCTCCCCTCTGCAGTGTATTTCAGTAGATCTGTCTCTTCTGCTCACCACTTTGTCTCTGGTGAATCCTCTCTCCGCCCTCCATCTCTGGCCTACACCCGGGTTCTTGTATGCATAAATAAATAAATATTTCTTAAAAAGAGCGAAGACTATGGGCCTCCCTGGTGGCGCAGTGGTCAAGCGCTGCGCTGTGGAGCTGTCAGCAGCGGTGACGCGAGTTCAACGCCCAGCCAGGGAGAATCCCAAATGGCGTGGCAGACCTCTCCTGCCTTGCCCGCTGCTCCCCTCAGCAGTGTATTTCTGATCTGCCTGTTCTGCTACCTGCTCTGTCTCTGGTGAACCCTCTCACTGCCCCACGCCTCTGGCCTGTACCCCAGCTTGTATGTATAAATAAAAAATAAATCTTAAAAAAAAAAAAGCGAAGACTAGACACGCGGGGATACATCCACAGTGTGGACTGCTTGCATTATCAGAAGCGCCTCTATCTAGCATTTAGGAAGAGAAGTGTATGAGCTGCAGAGTACTGTGAATAGTATTATCCTATCTGTGCGAGAGCACAAAACAAAATGCTTAGGTATGTGGACATGGGTACGTATCAGACACAGTGGAGGGCACGGAGCGGGCAGTCTGTCGCAAGGTCGCCTCCTGGCGGTGCGAGGAGCCACTTGTTAACTTTTATGTAAGTTTGCGATTTTCACCTGTAACAAGCCCGAATTACTTTTGTAATTTAAATTGTATACACTTCAATAGTGACGGTTTCACAACAGCATGAATGCACTTAATGCCACACTTAAAAACAGTTAAAGGGGTACATTTTAATTTTATGTGCATTTTACTTTAATTAAAAACAAAACAAAAAAACCCTCTGACGCGACTTGCAAATACCCTGATTTGAAAGGTGGGGCTAGTCAGAGGCTAGGAAATCAGACACGAGGGCAGATGTTTGAAAACACAGTATTAAACTGGTGTGGTGAGGGCCCAACATAAAAACGCCCTTAATCCCAAAGCGACCAAGGAAGAACGACTCAAACCCTGAATCCCAAATTCGGCTTTGGACCAACACGGCTCTTCCCTTCCACTAGGCCAGACCTGCCCCTGTAGATTTAGCCCAATGGGATTCGAGGAAAGGAAAAGGCCCGCCTTCCCAGCGGCTCCGACCCAATGGGAGCCTCTCCGGAAGCGCTGCGGGCGGGCCTGGCGGGCCCAGCCTGCGCCGCCCGGGTGTTGCCTGCGTAGTGTGCGGGGTCTGGCGAGATGCTGGCTCCCCCGCCCAAGGGCCCGCTCGTCCTGCTGCTGAGTTTGTTGGGGGCGGCTGGTTCCGGAAGCCAGGCCAGTGAGTGCGGGGCGCCGGGTGTGCGGGGCCCTACTCCACCTTCCAAGCCTGCTGATCGCCACCCCACCCCTCTACTTGACCCCCAACCCCGCAGCCCTACAGCCAGAGAGACTTACCCTCCAGGGCTTGAGGCCAGGCTCCCCATCCCCACTGCCAGAGGCCGGGAGTCTTGTGGGGACCTACTTGTGCAGACCGCTCCATGCTACCCCAACCACAACCTGACCTAAACTGTGGCCTTTATGAGGCCACTTCAAGTAGCCAAACCAGGGAGGACCAGGGAGATGGAGGTTGCCAAGGCTGAGAGATGAGGCTGGTGTGGTGGTGAGTTTGCACAGAGACCTGTTGCCTTTCAGATTACCCCAAATCCTTCCCTGTTCCTTAAGGTAACCCCGACACTGAGTCCTACAACATGACAGGAGAGGAACAGAGAAAAGTTAATTTTTTATCAGATTGATTTTTACACCCCACCCTACAACCCCTTCCTGATTAGCTGCTTCTGGGATGTGAAGGATGAAAGATGAATAGGATCTGATCTTTTATCAGTATTGGGCTGGTAAAAAACAACAATCTGGTGTGCAGATTAGCGTATAGAATGTTATAGATTCAGTCACTGCAGATGTGTAGGGTCTTGGGGTTCCCAAAGAAGAGAGTGAGTTCTACCTCTGGAGGTGCAGGAAGGCTGAAGAGGAGATAGCTGACATTCAGTGATGGAAGAGTACCATGTCTTGGGTAGACAACCAGAGAGAAAGGGCACTACAAGCAGTGGAGGCAGAGTGGGCCTGGCAACCACAGGTAGATCTGAAAATCTGACAGGTGGGAAGGCACAGCTGACTCAGAACTTACCTGTTGCGGAGTGCTTGTCTCTCCAGGTATTTTTTAACATAAACTTGAATCCCAGTTATCACCCTCCATGGTAGATCTCATTTTCCCAGAGAGAGGCTTAGTAAAAGTTATGTAATTTCCCTAACTTCATGTTCTTGGTATGTCAGTTAATGAGGGATGTCAAACTAGGTCTGTCTGATTCTGAACCCTGGGCAAGGCCCTGTCTCATGGGAGCAGGCCAGGAAATTGAGAGTGTTTCTGAAGGTGGTGGGAGAGGCTCATGGAAGGATCTCAGACAGGGCAGTAAAGCGATGGGACCTGTGTTTAGAAAAGACCCCTTGAGGATCAGTGTGGAGGAGAGAAGGTGGGAGCTGCGAGCACAAGACCAGTGGCGGTGCAGAGGTGAGGGACTGTCTCCAGGCAGAACATGTAAAATGAGCAGAAGGTAGGGCTTGAGGGAGTGACCCAGAAAACCCTGGGAGAGGTGGGTAGGGAAGCTTGAGGAAAGGAATCAGCTCTGAACTGGACAGTGACAGGAGGAAGAAAAATCCAGGCTGCTGAGAGCTGAGGCCAGGAAAGGGTGGGTGGATTTAACATTTAGAAGCGGCTGACCTCTGTCAGATCAGCACCATGCTAAGGCCAAGACCATAGCAAGATCTGAGGAAATGTAACAATAGAACCTCATCTTTTGTTTAAAAAGCTGGAAAGCCACCTGACAGCACTGGCTATCTGAGGGGAAGGGTGCTGGAGGGCCCTCGCTCTCCTTGTGATGCTATTTTGAGATGATTGGTGTTACTTTTTATTTAAAAACAATCCAGGGGCCTTCCTGGTGGGGCGGGGGTTAAATCTCTGCTATTAAGCTATCACCAGCCACTGCAGTATGAGTTTGATCCCTACCAGGGAGCTGACCCACATGGCACAGCAGACCTCCCCTGTCTTGCTGCAGTGTTTTTCAGTAGATCTGTCTGTTCTGCTCCCTACTTGTCTCTGGTAACTCCTTTCAACTCCCCTGCACCTCTGGCCTATACCCCATTTCTTGTATGAGGAAATAAATAAAAAATAAATCTTTAAAAAAAAAGAACTGTTTATGAGCTGCTTGCTCGATGCAGATTTTTTTTTTTTTTTAGACTTTATTTTTGCATAGAAAGACTGGGGTGAAGGCCAGAAGTGCAGGGGGTGGTGGTGGTGAGAGGGGGAGACAGAGTGGGGAGCATAACAGGGGATCTATTAAAATACACAGCTGAGGGGAGCAGGGAGTGAGACAGGAGAGGTCTGCTGTGCCATGTGGGTCAGCTCCCTGGCCAGGGATCAAACTCAGGCCATCAGCAGTGGTAGTGCTGAGACTTACCCAAAAATGCAGATTCTCGGGCTCCACCCAACCCTCCTGAGATCAACTCTGGAGAGGAAATAACTGGGAACAAACAACCCAGGTGGCCCTTGGCTCTGGCAAGCTTGGGGAGCTCTGCATTGTACCTTCCTACAGCTCTGAGGGGCTTGCACTCAGGAGAGGGTTTTTCTACTGGCTGGAGGAGAACAACCAAGGGATCAAGTGAGATCCAGGAATCAGTTTCAACAAGAAAAGGGGCAGCCTGTTAGGGACATACAGAGATAGGTGTGGGGGAGTAGGGGGTTGTGAATTAGCCACAATTCTAAGGGTCAAAGGTCATCTCTGAAATAAAGGGATACAGCAGCTGGTAGATGGTTTGAGGCCAGGGCAAGGGTTTAGTGGAGCCACAGCAGAAGGGAGGAGAGAGAGTGGAAGCCTCAGGAAGGCACTGGGAGAGGGAACAGCAGGAGCACAGAGATGCTCAGACATTCCTGTTCCCTCAGGGCTGAGAAGGCAGGGAGTGGCCTTAGATGAGGGCGGGGAAGTCAGCCTGTCAGGGGCTTGGACGTCCTCCTGGGACAAAGGTCAACTCTGAAGAAGCAGCAGAGTGCTGGCAGACAGATGAGTTTCCAGATACTTCACTCTGATGATATCAAGGAAGATAATTTTTTATATTTTGTTTTTAAACATTTATTTATATATGCATACAGGAGCTGGGGTGTAGGCTGGGGGGTGGGGTGGGAGTGAGGATTCACCAGAGACAGAGTGAGGAGTGGAACAGGCAGGTCGACTGAAATACACTGCTGAGGGGAGCAGCAGGCAAGACAGCAGAGGTCTGCTGCGCCATGTGGGTCAGACCCCTGGCCAGGGATCAAACTTGTGCTGCAGTGGCTGTCCATGGCTTCATAGTACTGAGACTTAACCCCTTGCACCACCAGGGTGGCCCAAGGAGGACAGTTTTTAAGTGGTTAAGACTGGAGGGAGAGAAACCCATCGGAAAGACTGAGTATAATACAAGCAACCCATGCTGTGGGTTGACTGGTGGGGGCAGAGAAGAATGTCCAGATTCAGAGAATTGGGGGTGGGGGAGATGGAGAACCTGGCTTGGTAATTGTGACTGGGAGGTACAGAGGGAGGCAGCGGTCTAGGATAACACCGTGGCAAGCTCCTTGCTTATGTTTGGGAATAGCCAGTTGTGTTAAGAAGAAAACAAATGGGCTAGAAGGAGCCTGTGTGTTACGCATAGATAAGTAATTTAGGCTCTGTGAGACATGTTCCACATAGATTAGTAAGTGGCACGTGGTTGTGTGAACTGAGGTTGAAAGGGATCAAGTAGGGACTAAATACTCATGATGCCCTGAATAAGCGAGGCTCTGAGGCTCGCCGTTCAGCAGGGTCAGTTGGAGAGGACAGAGGCACATCACATACCCCAGAATTCAGGCTGCATGATCCTCCCAGCTTGCCCTGAGTGTGAGCTTACCCCATCGTCCTCCTTTTGCTCATCACTGTGTGGATTATATTTGATTAACTATGTGATTTGAGCATCTCCCTGTGGTCTGTGACCCTTTTTGTGCTGTGGGCACTGGGAAAGCTTCTTGGTGCTGCTCCAGAAGCCCCTAGGCATCGAGGGGGCTTCCCTCACCACTCCCTAACTCTTGCTCGAGTAAGCAGGTGGATTGGACTATGTTGCCTTCCAGGAATGTAGGTGAGGGAAAGGTTGGCTTACAGTGGGGACTGAGAGCGTATGTGTTGAATTTGAGGTAGGACGTTGGTGAGTATAGCCGGCAGGTGGCTGGACACACTCAGGTGAGCTGTAGTGGTCTCATGCTGGAGCTACTACTATTGAAAACCGTGAGATTCCACACGGAAACCAGAGTTTCCCGCCCCATTGTTCACTCCCCATTCCCCTGACCCACCCTTTTGGTGTTCAAAAAATAGTCCTTGTCTTCTTTTTCTTCTTTTTTTTTTTTAAGATTTATTTTTTTTTATGCATACAAGCTGGGGTGTAGGTCAGAGGTGTGGGGTGATGAGAGGATTCACCAGACAGAGTGGGGAGCAGAACAGGCAGATCTACTGAAACACACTGCTGAGGGGAGCTCCGGGCAAGACAGGAGAGGTCTGTTGCACCATGTGGGAAGCTCCCTGGCTAGGGATCGAACTCTGGCTGCAGTGGCTGCAGATAGCTTCATAGTGCTGCGACTTAACCCCTTGTACCACCAGGGAGGCCAGTCCTTGTCTTCTTGCAGGAATCTGGTGGGATCATCTCCCCTTGACGGGAAGAGATAACTCTTTGCCATGATATTCTCCCCTCAGCAACCCATTCTATGCGCTATGACTTCGTTGCTCTGTCCCAGCCCAGCCCTGGGCAAGCCCCTTATGAATTCTCAGGCTACTTGGATGACCAGCCTTTCCTGTGGTGCTGCAAAAGGGGCAGGTGGGCAGAGCCCCGGGCACCCTGGGCCCAATCCAAGAACCCGGACTTTTGGGAAAAGCTCATTCTCAGACTAAAGGCCCGAGCCCAGCACCTTGTCATCATTCTCAGGAGCATCATGGAGCAGCACAACCAGACCCAAGGTGACGGGCAAGGCGGGAGGAACTCAATATAATTCTAAAGATCAGGAGCTGGGCATTCCTCATAGGCCGGCCGGTGTTCCTTAGGCCCAGAGCCAGGCGTTATGCTGGGTGCTCTGGGGATGTCCCCTGCACTGAGAGTCTGACTCATCTCCTCCTTCCCTCTTGGGGATTCATCCCTGACTCCAACCCTGTAATGTACCCAGTTGTCAAAAAGACTGGATATTGGTTATGGGGTATTGGAAAGGGTGGGATACAAGTTTAAGTCTCCCCTTTACCGGCTCCCTGGTGGTGCAGGGGTTAAGTCTCAGCACTGTCAGGCTGTCTCCAGCCACTGCAGCATGAGTTCGATCTCTGATCCTCAGTCCACTAGGGAGCTGACCCACAGCAGACCTCTCCAGTCTCTCCCGCTGCTCCCCTCAGCAGTGAATTTCAGTAGATCCACCTGTTCTGCTCCCCACTCTGTCTCCGGTGAATCCTCTCACCACCCCACACCTCTGGCCTATACCCCAGTTCTTATATGCATAAATAAATACAAGTAAATCTTTTTTAAAAAAGATACCCCTCTACACCCCCCCAGTGAGGTTATCAGACTAGAATGTTCCCTGTTGTATCTGGACTTCCAAGCCTTCTCATCAGTTGAAAAAATTCATATTCAATGTTTTCAAATCCAGGGTCTGGGAAATAATTAGTCTTTTTATTTTTTAAAAGGATATTTTATATATTTATTTTTGTGTAGAAGAACTGGGGTGCAGGCCAGTGAGAGAACTGAGCAGAGATAGAGAGGGGAGCAGAACAGGAGGATCTACTGAAATACACTGTTGAGGGAAGCAGTGGGCTAGACAGGCAGTCTGCTGCACCATGTGTGTCAGCTCCCTGGTAAGGTGCAGAACTCAGGTCCTCGCAGTGGACCTTTGCGGTGGTAGTGCTGAGACTTCACCCACAGGCCACCAGGGAGCCCCCTAACTAGTCCTTTTTTTGAAATAGTGCCTCCCCAGCGGTACTTATAGGAACACTGAAAACCCTGTCAGGATCCCAAGTGGAGTATATTTCTTACCTACGTCATTTTTTTTTTCTTGCTCATCTAGCAGACTTCTGATGGTCTAGTTAAGTGCTATATGTTGTGCTTTTGTCAATAGTAGACATACAATAGCAGCTGCTAGTTCTTGAATTCTTTGGGCAGGTTTTACATTGACATACATTGACACTGGCATTTGTTATCTCCTGTGATTTTTTTTTTTTAAGATTTTTTGTTTATTTATGCATACAAGCTGGGGTATAGGCCAGAGGTGTGGGTGGTGAGAGGTCTCTGTTGAGGTGTCTCACCAGAGACAGAGTAGGGAGCAGCACAGGCAGATCAGTGGAAATACACTGCTGAGGGGAGCAGCGGGCGAGGCAGGAGAGGTCTGCTGCGCCATGTGGGAATCGCGCCATGTGGGAATCTCGCCATGTAGGAATCTCCCCAGCTGGGCATCTAACGTGGGACAGCTCCACAGTGCAGCGCTTAACTCCTATGCCACCAGGGAGGCCCTCTCCTGTGATCTTTACCTTGTAGCTGAGGACTGTTGTTATCTGTAAAGCCCAGGAAAGTGAGGCTTAGAGAGGTTCAGCTACACTTCAGTGGCCTTGGCTCTGACGTTCTAGTAGGATGCTAGGGACGGGCCTGCACCTTTGCCTTCGAGGGGCTCAGTGTGGTAGGGTGTATAGCTAGGGCGTGAGTCACACATGCTGGGAGTGCAGGAGGGAGCCACTTACTGCAGGGGCTGGATGGTGGGGTGCAGCGTGACTTTGCTGGGGATGTGCATGAGGGACAAGAGAGGTCTTAGAGACTGAGTGAGGGTTTATCAGTGGAGAAGGGAATTCCATTTGGGAAAGTGGTGAGGGTGGAGGTAGAGAAGGCTGCTGTTTTGCTCTCCTCTCACTCTGGTGTTCTAATGCTTTGGCATTTCAGAGTCTCACACTCTGCAGGCTACGGTGGTCTGCGAGTTGCTGGGGAACCAGAGCAGCTGGGGATACTGGCGGTACAACTATGACGGCCAGGACTTCCTTCTCAGCACACTGGAGTCTTTCAATGCCAGCAAAAGCAACCCGGGACAAGGCCGAACTGCAGAGAGGGAAACAGGAAAGGAGCAGTCTTTCCTGAGCAAGAGCTGCCTCTACCCTCTCCGGAAATACCTAGAAGCTGGGGCAGGGCTCCGGCCTGAAATAGCAGTGATTGGTGCGCGGGGCTGAGCAGTGGGGAAGGTGGAGAGGCTGAAGGCATCATGGGGTGTGTGGGAAGGAGGCCTCAGCTGGCCTCAGAAACTCCATGGCATTGCCTATGGCCATTGCCAGCGCATTCCATCTGACCTAACCTTCTACTTCTTTCTTTATTTTTAAAAAAGATTTATTATTTATTTATTTATGCATACAGGAACTGGGGTGTAGGCCAGAGGTGCGGGTGGGGAGTGTGTGTGAGAGGATTCACCAGAGACACAGTGGGGAGCAGAACAAGCAGACCCACTGAAATATACTGCTGAGGGGAGCAGCAGGCAATACAGGAGAGTTCTGCTATGCCATGTGGGTCAGCTCCCTGGCTGGGATCCACCTCATGCTGCAATTGCTGCTGTTAGTTTGATAGCACCGAGACTTTAACTCCTGCACCACCAGGGAGGCCCCCTTCCGCTTCTTTCACGCAAATTTGGTTAGTCCTCTGTCCACTTGGTGTTCAAGTTCTGACCCAGGCTTAGTACCCAAAGACAGGGAGGTGTAAATGGTGCCTATGTGGCATCTGTGCCTGGTGAGGAGGGTCATGGTAGTCTGGCAAGACTAGAGGCAGCAAGTCTCCCCTGGTCTGGCAGGTCTTTAGGGTCCCTGTCCCATTAGTGACCCTCTACAGTCGATAGTGGGGAGCCCCTTCCAATATGTGGACTTTGGCTTCTATCCCTCAGCTCAGGAGTTGAGAGATGGACTGCCTTTGAATCCTGAATCCTTGGGGGGGGGTGGTCCCCCAGTGTTGGGGGGTGAGACTACTCAGAACCAAGAACCCACTGAGTTGCCCTTTGACATGAGCAGAGCCTCTCTGGCCTGGCTGAACTCCGGGTCCACGTGGGGGCTATAAAGGGGCCCGAGATGAGCAGCCAGGGTGGCCCAGGGGGAGAGAGGGGTGTCCACTGGCCTGTCAGCCACTCACACGCCCTCACCTTTCAGAGCCTTCCAGTTCTAAGCAGCTCCCACTCTGGATCCTCTGTGGGCTCGTGGCTTCTGCAGTGGTCACTGTGGGAGCTGCTGGCACCTTGCTCTGGAAGACGTGGAGGCACAGCAGGATGGCAGGTGTGACACCAACTGCAAAGCTTCTGGTCCCAGAGATTTAAAGAGCAACCAAGGGAATATGAAGGGGAGGGACAGATTGGGGTTTCTGCTTCCTCTCTAGCCTTTGGCCTGGCTTGTAGCCTTCACACTTCTCTTTCCCTCTCTCATCTGTTTTCCATGACTGGTTTTCCCTCCTGAAGTGTATTTTCTATAAGCCCCCAAGCACTGAGCACAAGTCAAAACTGGTCTCCCAAAATCCCCATATATGTCTTGATCACACTGTAGGGGAAGATCCACCTGATTTCCCAGGAGGGCTGCTTAGAGGTGGGAAGTGGCTTGCAGGAAGGCCTGGGCCAGCATCTCACTGTGTCCCTCCTTTCCCACCCTCCCAACCCCAATTTCTCCTCACAGGTGCACAGAGAGAAATCTATATTCCCATGTCAAGTAAGTGCAAGGGTAGCTAGGAGGGTGATTGGGGTGGGGTAGCAAGCTCATGTCCAGTCTGGAAGAAAATTAAGAATTCATTTAGTCCAATTCTTCTTTATTAAGTGAGAAAACTGAGGCACAGAGGGGGCAGCAGCTGGGGAGTTGAATCCAGGGCCAGAACCCTGCTGTACAGACTTGGTTTATTCAGTTTCCTCCTGCTTCCCCAGCTCAGACTCTCACTTCTGTCTCCCCACAGACTACAATCAGATGCCGGGCTCCTCGATTTGAGGTAAGGTCTGAATGGGGGAAAAGAAAACTACAGTTTGCAGACTGCGGAAGAGATCTGCAGTCATTTGTCTAGCAGGTGTGTGGGGTTACAGTGGGCAGGAGGATATGGTGAGAGTAAGGAAGATCATCTCCCAGCCTGGGCCAAACCTAAACCCTTCTCGGCCCCTCCATTCTTTCCCTTTCTTCTGCCTTCAGACGGACAGAACCTGGAAGTCGGAAGTGGCCTGCGCCCCTGCTGCGGAGCAAGCCTCCCTGGGCCCATAGAGCCCTTTCAGCTGTCTTCCAACCAAACAGCGCACTCAGGCCCTGTGAGGACAGCAGCAAGGGGACTGTTGCACTTCTTTGAGCCTGTGGGGCCAGGAGGTGGGGGGTGGCAGGCGGAGTGTGACCTCACCTGCTCTCCCAGTGTCTCAGGCATGCTTTGCAACCAGTCAGTAGCACTTTTCTCTTTGAATAGCCTTAATATTGCACTATAATAAAGGTGTGTATGGGAAACTTGTGAGCTCATTTCTAAACTGGTTTTGGGGTCTTGAGGTTTTTCAGTGACCCTCTAAGAACCAGGAGATTCCAGGGGCCATGTCTGAGGACTCAACCCTGTGTCCAGTGTCCAGTTGGCCAACAACATGGGCTGGATCTAAGCTTGCTTGGGTAGAGTGAAGCTGCCTACCTTTCAGGCCCAACAGGAGTGGGGGGTGGGGTTTGGGGAGGGTGGGCAGGTCTCAGTCTCAGCCAGCCCAGAGCACTCCCTGAGGGGCTGGCTGCTCTCCACACTGAACTTGCCATTAAAGTTCTGGGTCAGGGCCTCCCTGGTGGCTCAATGGTTTAAGCACAGCGCTGCGGAGTTGTCAGCAGCTGCGGCGGGAGTTCGATGCCCAGCTGGGAGATTCCTACATGGCACAGCAGACCTCTCCTGTCTCGCCCACTGCTCCCCTCAGCAGTATATTTTGGCCGATCTGCCTGTTCTGCTCGCCATTCTGTCTCTGGTGAACCCTCTCACCACCCACACCTCTGGCCTGCATTCCAGCTTGTATGCGTAAATAAATAAATCTTTAAAAAAAAATAAAGTTCTGGGTCAGACACAAGCAAGCACAGGACTGACCTGGCTCAGAGGTCTAGCTAGGGACCCACGCACCCACCCCGGCTTTGGGCTTTGGCTCTCTGTCTGCAATGGGCCTCTTGCCTACACCAAAAACATACCACCTAGTGCAACTATAACTTGTAGTCCAAAAAACAAGAGGCTGGTGTTGGGTGGGGAAATTGGCAAAGGTGTCCCAGAAGCCGCTGGGTCTCCGACTGGCAAGGAGAAGGGTTCTGGGAGCCTCGAGGGTGGGAGCCAGAGCTCTGGGGTTAGAGATTTCCTAGGTCTGCCCCTCCCCCAATCCGGAGGCCGTCTTCATGGCAGACAGCAGATAGATGCATGACAAAGGTGCCCTGATGGCTCTGTCCCTGGGGGTGGTGGTGGCTGGGGAGGGGCCCCTACTGTCCAGAGCAAAGCTCTCCATCCCCACCAGGCCCCTTCATCTATCGGCCTTTGGGCAGTGGATGGCTTAGAGGTGAATCCAGGTCTACTGTCCCTTAGATTTGAACAGACCTCTGTCACGTGCTGAAATGCAAACTTAGTGGACACAGGGGTGGGGTGGGAGGGCAGGAAAAAAAAATGCTTGTTTAGAGTTGCCTACCCACAAAGTGCACACAGCTGGGCACAAAAACAGTGGCTGTGTGATAGGTTCAAAGGGGAAAGCGACCGGCTCCAGACACAGTACACCAGACAAGTACTGCCAAGGTGAAGCAGCAGGCATGGAAGGGCCCACACCTGGGCACACCTGTCTGGCCCACACCTGTCTGCCCCACAGAAGGTAGACAGCGAGCCTTGGACCCAAGCAAGCAAACTCAAGCATCACAGGTTCAGGGAGCTCCCAGAAGTTCCTATTTAGGACAAGTTTTGGGAGCAGACAGACAAACATCATCCCTCGAAGGCGGGCACCCTGAGAGGTATTCTCTTGCAAACAGTGTGGAGAGGTAGGCCGGCAGCGTGAGCCCTGAGGGCACTCAGGACAGGCCCAGAAAAGTAGGCTCAGTGGGAGAGCTTAGGGCAGGCTTCCTGCACCCCCTCTCCAAACCCTTCCACACCTCCTCTGCTTCTTTCCGCCAGCCCCCCAAACAAGTGCATCTCTTGGCCAGGGGGCGCTGGGGGAGGGGTAGATGATGAGGCTGGACGCCGAGTCCTCCAGAGGAAGGGGGGCAGGATACCTGATTCCCAGCGGGGGCCCTGTCTGAGGCCCAGTCTTTGAGGGGGACTTGAGAGGGGGGGAGGTGTTGCTGGAGATCTTTCAGCCACGCTGAGGGGGATTCTGTGTGAGGGGATTGGGTTGGGGTGGGGGGTGTTGAGGGGCAGGAAGCTGTCCCCAGGGGAGCCATCCAGGCCCATTCAAGGGTTGAGCACTTGTTTAGGGTTAGAGCTGCCCCCTCTGGGGACTGGGATTGTCCAGCCAAGGCCATTGTCCTGCCCCTTCCCCCAGTCCCTCCCAAGCCTCTTTGAACCTGAAGTCAGATATTTTTTTCTCCCTCCTAGACTTTCTCCACCCGGAGAGGGCTAGGGCTGGAGATCCTGGCAGGGGAGGTGGGGGAGGGAGAATAGGCCTATGAGGTACTAGATATTCTGATCCCTGAAGTGGGGGCAAAGAACCTGAAATGCAGGTCCACAGTGGGGAGGCGCCGATTCCTCTGTCTGGCCAAGGTTGGAGAAGTCGGGCTCAGTCTCTCCAGCTCCTGGTTCCTATAAGGGGGGAGTTAGCAATCTGGTAGGTGAGAGGGCTCTGAAGAGCAAGGCCTTCAAGGCTATGGAAGAGAAATTTTGTCTGGCAATCTGCCCCTGGAGGTGGGGTGCGGTTTACCAGGCTGGGAGATGGGCGCTGGGCCTCTGCTGCTTTGGGGTAACTGAATCTGACCAGTAATCAGGTTGGGAATGCCTAGGTTCCTGGCTTGGGCTTGGGGCTGTTAAGGAAGTTAGCCCAGCAGTACTTGGCACATACGCAATAAGAATTCGAGGAGCTGTGGGGGTGGCAGGGTCTTTGGAGTGGGGTCAAACACCCCCACTCCTGCAGAGCCTACAGGAGGTGTCCCAGACGGCCCAGACAGCTCTGGGGTTGCAGAACCAGGAAGAGGGCCGGGCAGCTTGCTGGGAGCTGGAAGAGAAGGACCAGGGGCACTTGCTCCAAGGGCCCTAGGGGCTGAGGCCCGGACCCAGAGAGGAGCCTAGTAGGGCTCCCAGGCCTTCCCCTTCCACAGATAAAACATCCACCATCAGGAAAACACCCTTCGCCTCAGTTTCTCCCACCCCCACCGCCTTCTCCTCCACCCATCCAGAGGGCGGGGCCTGAGGTCAAGGCTAGTGGGTGGGATTGGGGAGGGAGAGAGGTGTTGAGCAGTCCCTTGGAGAGCCCTCCTTTTACCAGGCCCCCAGCTTGGGGCGCCTTCCTTCCCCATGGCGGGACACCTAGCCTCTGACTTTGCCTTCTCGCCCCCGCCGGGTGGTGGAGGCGATGGGGCGGGAGGGCCTGAGCAAGGCTGGGTTGACCCTCGGGCCTGGCTGAGCTTCCAAGGCCCTCCTGGTGGAGCAGGAATTGGGCCGGGGGTTGGGCCAGGCACTGAGGTGTGGGGGATTCCCCCGTGCCCCCCTCCGTATGACTTCTGTGGAGGGATGGCATACTGTGGACCTCAGGTTGGAGTGGGGCTGGTGCCCCAAGGCAGCCTGGAGACCCCTCAGCCCGAAGTCGAGGTGGGAGCCGGGGTGGAGAGCAACTCCGACGGGGCCTCTCCCGAGCCCGGCGCTGCCCCCTCAGTTGCCGTGAAGCTGGAGAAGGAGAAGCTGGAGCAAAACCCGGAGGAGGCAAGTGCACTTCAAGGGGCAGAGGGGGTGGTGGGCTGGCAGGGGCGGCCATGGGGGGTGGGGAAGTGGCCGCCTGCCGCTGCCTAGACCTGGAACCTGGGAGGGCAGCAGGCGTGGGGACAGCCAGGGTAGAAAGGAGTGTGTGGCAACCGAGTCTGAAGGCAGGCCTCAGGGCAGGGGCAAGGTGGGAACTGGAGAACCACAGGCGAGGGCAGGGCCTCCTGGGGGAACAGGAAGATGACTCAGGCTAACCTTGCTTTCCACCCCAGAGCCTGTAAAGTAGGTCCCCTTCACTCCCTAGGCATGACCAAGGGTCCCCTCACTCAGTATCAGCCCAGAACCAGGCCCAGCTTGGGCTTTGAGCCCCTTCCACCCGACCCTCATTGAAAATTTGATCCTTATCAGCTACGATCTTGGCCTTAGGGTGAGCGTGGCCTCAGGGTAAAAACAGTGCTTATCCCAGGTTATTGTTCCTGAAAGTCCTGGGTGTGACTGTTTTCTTTTTTTTTTTTAAGATGTGACTTATTTCTGATAGAAGTTACTTTTTGGGCGCCTGTGGAGTTGGGATTACTGCAGTCAAGTTTAGGGCTTGTCTTCCCTTGACCTCTGCCTCAGTGCCAGTGAATCACCCCTGTGTTCAGTGCACACCCTGGCACCCCTTGTCAAGGGCCAGGAGTACTGATTTCAGCCATATTTCCTTAAGTTGTGAACAGGTTGGGGGGCGGGGAAGAAAGATGGAAAAAGTCAGGTCCAGGCCATTCCGCAAAGGTAGCCTCTGCAGAGAGGGATGGACTTCAGTCTAGCCCGACTGGGGACTTTTAAGGATGTGTCTTTCAGTCCTGCTGGAGACAAGTGCAAGCAATTAGAGATCAAGTACTAAGACTTTAGACTTCACAGAAGGAGGTGTGAGTGGTTTTGACTGACCGAGTAGCCCTTGACTCTTCCTAGGAGGTGATGGTTGAGTCTTGAATAATAATGGCTGCCAATTGTGGCCCATTTCTTAAGTGCCTGACTGTGTGCTGGGTTTCTACATCATTACCTCATTAACCCGCACAAAATCTCCTCGGGAGGTATTATTAGCCTATTTCATGGGTCTTAACTGCTTAATGATGAAGTTAAGATTTGAACTGGGGTTTACCTTGTTTAAATCCCCAAATTGGAATGTGGAAATTCCTAGAAGGGATTTATTTAAAAATTTGAGACATAGGTCGAGCAGAAATTGGGACTGGAAATTAGCCTTTTGGAATTTTGATGTGCTCGATCACCCGTGCAGTACTCCTTTAAGGTTTGAGGGAAGGCACCAAAGCCAGGCTGCCATCTCTGTGCCCTTGGTCTCTGGCTTGCCATGTCATGCCCCGCGGCTATGTCAACATGTGCCCTATCTACCTCTCCTCACTTCCACCCATGAGGTTCATATACATGTAGACGTGACTGCCACCGTGTACTGCCACATTTTCTACCTCCTCCTAAGATAGTTCCCCAAGCGGCTCCACCCTGTCCATCACCTAGTCGTTCCAGTCACCCTCATTCCTTTCAAACCCTCCCCCAATCCTTTGGAAACAGTGTTATCTTTACCTTGGAAACACATCCTTATTCGATCATTTACAAATGCTGCCTCGTCCCAGCCACCATCATCTAGGAATTATTGGATTCCTAGATTCCAATTATCATTGGATAATTCCAGTTGGCTCCCTAAATTGTGGTCAACACGTCAGCCGAAGTGAACATTTTAAAATGCTTGTCCAGGTCATTTCACTCCACAAAAACCCTTCAGTGACTCCCCATTTCACTAAGAAAATCACTGCAACATCACAGGAATTCCTTGGCAGGTCCCGCCTCGCCAGCTCCTTCCGCTCCCCTTTCTTCAGCTCCCCTTCTTCAATCCTCTCCCCTTTCCTCAGCCCACTCCCCCTGCTCCAGCTGAGCTGGCCTTGCTGTTACTGGGGTCCTGCCGAGGCCTTTCCACACCACTCTTACCTTTGCACAAACATCACCTCTGACTTTATTTAAAATTGTCACTAATTTTGGTGTAAAAGTTGGAACATATCAAAGTATAACTCGCTGATTTCCTCAAATAAATAACCCTTTGGGGGTTTGAAATTTGAAAACTGCTGTCTTCGTTTTCTGTGTTAAAATTAATTTTAATTAAATAAAAATTGCCCCCTTCCCCGCTACCCCGACCTTTCTTCAGTTTTCCCATAGCTCTTAAACATACTAACATAATGGATAATTCCACGTCAGAGTGGAAACTCCATGAGCTGTTTGGTCTATGTGTGCAGCTGCTGGTGTCCAGGAGGGGCAGCGGCTAGTGAGGATGTCAGTATCCTCTGGATAACAGGGACAATCAGGGACAATCAGCTTTAAGCGTTGCACCTATACACAAAGCACTTTATCCCTACCTCTTATGACCCCATTTCTGTAGTCTATGTCTGTATTCCCATGCTGGAGCAGTGTGTGGGGCCCGCAAGCAAGCTGGGGAGGAAAGTGTGGAATTGAGAGAATTTAGAGTGACTAATGTTTTTCTCTAACTTCAAAACTCCCTCAAGCTATACTATTCGAGTGAAAAGCTCTTTGTTGTTGTTAATTGATAAATACACTTCTTTTTTGCAAATTGGTAAATGCACTTTTTTGGCGGCTGGGCTGAGCGCCCTTCACATCCTGACAGTTGTCATGGGGCAGGGTCTCCCTTCCCACTGGCACAGGGCTCTGCCACTCCCCATGTGCCGATTTCCAGGGTGAAGTTTGGATATAGGTTCTTTCTTTTCTTTCTTTTTTTTTAAAAAGAGACTTATTTATTTATGCATACAAGAGCTGGGGTGTAGGCCAGAGGTGCAGGGGATGAGAGGATTCACCAAAGACAGAGTGGGGAGCAGAACAGACAGATGTACTGAAATACACTGCTGAGGGGAGCAGCGGGAGAGACAGGAGAGGTCTGCTGGGCCCTGTGGGTCAGCTCCCTGGCTGGGGATGGAACTCATGCTGCAGTGGCTGCCCATAGCTTCATAGTGCTGAGACTAAACCCCTTGTTAATTTTACATGTTCGGTGGGTAGCCTGGAGGCGGAGAGATATTCCCACAGGCCATCCCTCGTGGTCACAGTCGGGTTCTCCCAAATGGGAAGAGGGACTCATCCTGGTGTGTTTATGTTCTCACATGGCCTCTCATTTTCACTGCAGTCCCAGGACATCAAAGCTCTACAGAAAGAACTTGAGCAATTTGCCAAGCTGCTGAAACAGAAGAGGATCACCCTAGGATATACCCAGGCCGATGTGGGGCTTACCCTGGGGGTTCTCTTTGGTGGGTCCCCCTTAGCATGTTCCAACTTAGCGAACACAAGGACCGCATCTGCCCTGGAAGGGACGGTCCTGACCTTGGGCCTACCTCCCTACTGAGGGAGCAGGGGGAGGGGCTTCATGGGCAGACCCTGCCCTCACCCTTGAAGAGGGTAGAGAGGGAGAAAGACAAGTACTTGGGCCTTGAGGTCCCCCTGGGAAGAAGTGGAACCCTCGTGTGGGATTTTATGAGCAGAAGAAGTGGTGGGTCCTGGGACGTGGGATTACCAGGGCCTTGCCTGCTGCCTCACCTTGCTCCTCTTTCATGCCCCCCAAACCCCAGGGAAGGTGTTCAGCCAAACAACCATCTGCCGCTTTGAGGCTCTGCAGCTTAGTTTCAAGAACATGTGTAAGCTGCGGCCCCTGCTGCAGAAGTGGGTGGAGGAAGCTGACAACAACGAAAACCTACAAGAGGTGAGGAGGGATGGATGCATAGGCCCACTGAGTCCCTTTACCCCCCCCAGTTCCCACTGCTCCCCCACTTGAAGGCAGCAGTACTCACAGAGCAGAGCATCATTCCTCAGTTCTATGGAAGAGGGTTCAGAGGCACTGGTCATAGCACCTACCCTTCTGGATCCTTCTTTTTCTTAATCTCCTGGCTCTGATACTTCTAGTCAGTGCCCTCTTGATCACTTGCCCTTGAGTCATTGGTCCCTGGTGCTGTTGCTCAGCAGGTTTGAAGCTTGCCTTCCCATATCCTACCTTGTCACCCCCTTCACCCTTCCTACCCACCTAGATATGCAAGGCAGAGACCCTCGTGCAGGCCCGGAAGAGAAAGCGCACTAGTATTGAGAACCGAGTGAGAGGCAACCTGGAGAGTATGTTCCTGCAGTGCCCGAAACCCACGCTGCAGCAGATCAGCCACATCGCCCAGCAGCTCGGCCTCGAGAAGGATGTGAGTGCACGTCTCCTCCCCACTCCCCACCTCCCTTTTCCCAGCCCTGGGTGAAATGGCCAAGCCAAGCCAGATCCCAGAGCTTCTGTGCGAATGCGCCCCTCTCCCTCGCACCCCCCATTCCAGGTGGTCCGAGTGTGGTTCTGCAACCGTCGCCAGAAGGGAAAGCGATCAAGCAGTGACTATTCGCAACGAGAGGATTTTGAGGCTACTGGGTCTTTCTCAGGGGGACCAGTATCCTTTCCTCTGGCGCCAGGGCCACATTTTGGTACCCCAGGCTATGGGAGCCCTCACTTCACTACACTGTACTCCTCAGTCCCTTTCCCTGAGGGTGAAGCCTTTCCCTCTGTGTCTGTCACCACTCTGGGCTCTCCCATGCATTCAAATTGAGGTGCCTGCCCTTCCCAGGAATATGGGGGGCAGAGAAAGGGGAGTTAGAGAAAAGAAGCCCTGGGGTTTATACCAGGGTGGGGGATTATGTTCTTCATTCACTAAAAAACGGAATTGGGAACACAAGGGTGTGGGGGCAGGGAGTTTAGGGGACCTTGTTGGAGGGAAGGTGAAGTTTTTGATTTTAATCCCCACATCACTATCACTTTGTTTTTAAATAAAGAAGCCTGGGAACACAGTGGGTGGATACTTTGGTGTTTGGTTTATCCTTTGGTTACTGAAGGAAGGGAAGGGGGAGACGGAATGACCCAGAGACCCTGCCCGAAGTCAGACAATGTCAGAGGGAGGTCTGGGACTGGAACCCGGTTTGTCGAAGGTCTTTATAGACCTGAGCTAGTTCTTAGGGCCTGTAACATGAGGTTCTGGGGAAATTTGCTTTTAGTGCCCACAGGTGCCGTTACCGTATGACCCGTGCCTGACGAGGTGCTGGACTTTTGTTTTCCCCTCTATCTACCCTGGAGGTCCTCTGGCTTTAATCAAGTCTTTTTCATTTTAAAGATTATTTATGCATACAAGAGCTGGGGTGGAGGCCACACGTGTGGGGAGGTAAGAGAATTCTCCAGAGACAGAGTGGGGGAGCAGAACAGGTGGATCTACTGAAGTACACTGCTGAGGGGTGCAGTGCGTGAGACAAGAGAGGTCTGCTGCGCCATGTGGGAAGCTTCCTGGCCGGGGATCAAACTCTGCTGCAGTGGCTGCGGATAGCTTCATAGGCTGAGATTTAACCCCTGTGCCACCAAGTAGGCCCTAATCAAGTCTTTAAATACTTTTTTTTCCCCCCTGTAAAGCACTTCTGCCAGAAACTCCACCTTGTGCTTTCTTGATACCAGGGCCCATTTGGTTTCTCTGGTTAAGATTTTGCCTACCCGTCCATGAGTGACTCACCAAACCCCACATTCTAGTTCTGGCTCTGGAGTTGTCTAAATGTGAAAAAAAACTGGGGTTGGGTAAGTCCAGGTAGGAGTGGAAGGGAATTAATTGGTGACCAAGTGGGCTATAATAGGCCCAGATAAGGCTTTCCCAGTAAGAACTCTAGAATCTGGCTTAGTGTAAGGCTCACAGAAGGAAAGTGGTGTGCAATCTGGCTGGAGGTGAAGTTCCCGGATGGGCTAGGTTGGTCCATACTGGTCTAGTTGGTTGACTAGATTTTCTCCTGGCTGGTTGTACTGGTGAAATTAGTTTTGTCATCCTCATAAACTTGACCAAGTCCCAGCTGCTTTATTTTAATGGCAGTGGGTCTGTTTTCCTTGATTACGCAGCCTATATTCCCATCTCTCGACTCTGGCTACTCCATCTATGTATACAGTGAGCTGTTCTGTATTTCTCTGCCTTGTCAGCTTCATCTGCCCCTTTCCCTAATAACAGTTACCAAGTCCGTTCTCCTAAGAATTGAGAGGCGCAACAAGCCCATAGAAAGTAAATACCTAAGTGTGAATAAAGCTGCTGGCTCTTTATTTGGAAATGAAAGCAAAGCTAGGAAAGCCAGGTCACAGTCATGGTCGGAGGCAGGACTTCTGGAACCAGGGCAGTTCTGGCCTGTGTCCAGGTTTTCCCAAGAATACGGAGAACTTGCTTGTTCATCAGGGGCTTACAGCCTCCCAGGCCTGTGCTCCGCATGGATGGTGCTCTGGCCAGACATTGTAGTGTCCGTGACAACAAGGACCTACAGCTTGTGATAGGAACTTCCAGCTCAATGGCAACCTCCCGGGAGCCGCAGCAGCTTTGGCAGGAAACCTCTTCTGTCGCCTTGCCCACCTCCTCCAGGCCTTGAGTCCATATCCATAGCAATGGGTCTTTCCCTTGAAGTCATTCCCTCCTGGGGAGGCAAGGGAAGAAGAGGGCATTTCTTAAGACCCGTTGGCATCCCATGGTTCACCTTCCCCGCGGCCTGGAGGTCACCAGCTGTCCTCTGACTTGGTGGTGGCCTTAGGTCTGGATGCCAGCGTGACACCCTGGGCACTGGAAGTCGGCCTCCCTGGCAGCCTGGATACTGCAGCCGACACAGGCCACATGGAACCAGGAATCACAACCATCACACTGAACCCAGGCCACTGTCTCTTCTTGGGGTAGGCAGCAATAAGGGGCTGCACAGGGCTCCCCAACCCCAACTGCTGGGGAAGCCATGGGGATGCTCACTGGGTGCTTCCGAGGACGCCCACGTCGATTTCTGAAGAAAGTGACACAAAAACCAGGGTCACTGGAAACCTGTAGAAGCCTAGAATCTGCCCCCAAACAGTCGGTGAGCCTCGTCGACACCAGACTGATGGTGAGGCTCGCCAGCAGAGCTAACCCAGGCCTCGTCATTCCGGCATCTTCTGTTCTACCTCTGTCTATCTCCCATCCTTATCCTCTCAAAAGATGGCCACCTCCCAGCCTGAGTCTCTAAAAACAGGAGGTGGTGAAGGCAGTGAGAGAGATGAAGCTCTACTTACCCGCTGGATGTCAGTGGGCCTTTCTCTAAACGGAGTTTCTTCCGTGGCTCCACAAGGACAGGTGGTGGACTGTCTGGAGCCTCTCTCTCATCATCCAGTTCTGGTAACACTCGGTGAACTGATTTCCTCCGATTCCTTGGGGGTGGGGCAGAGGGAGTGGTCCTGGGGTCCCCAGGAGGAGTGGGAACAGGCTGGCTCTGTGGCCCACCTCCACTCCGGGAAAAGGTGAGGGGCTGGGACTGGAGCTTGCTGAGGCTGCCAATGGAGTTGAGGATCAGTGAGGCTTTGGGGGCAAGGGAGAGGGTGCTGAGGGGCCGCTGTGGAGCCCCCTGGGGGGGCAGCATGGGCTGGAAACCAGCTCCAGTTCTTTCTCCCCTAGACCGTGGGATGGTAATGGCAGCAAAATCTTGAGGTTTGACTCGAACTTGCTGAAACATGAAATAGAACTCCGAGGGGCTGGTTGCTGGGGGTGCTTCAGGGCCAAAGGTCAGAAGGTCACCATCACTCAACTCTAGCCTGTGACCTTTTGGGAGTCGAACATTATTGACCAAGGTCCCTGTTGATGGTGGGGCCAGAAAGATAAAGAGAACAAGTCAGGAGTGGAGAAATCTGAATCCACTTGATTTTCTGGGGAAAATGGGAAAGAACTTGACTCCTGTCACCAAATCCTCATATTCAAAGCCCCTCAGCAGGTGACATCATATCCCAAGCTCTTTGCAGCGTTGAGAACATGGTTCATTTTCTTACACCCGCCCCTAGGTTACACAGTTCTTCACTCTCCTGAGTCCAGTTCTTAGACACACTCTTCACCTCAATCCAATTCAAAGAACAGTCATCAGCATAGCTCAGATTATCTGGGTTCAAATTGTGCCTCTGCCACTTACCAGCTATATGACCCCGGACAAGATAACCACTTTGCCTGATTTTTGTCTATAAAATGGGGACTGTACTTGTGCTCATATTCAAAGTACTTAAAATCAGTGCCTGGCTCATGACAGTAAGCACCAAACGGATGCTAGATGCTCCAGTTACCACAACAATCCCCAAACAGACTTTACAAAGGCTTAGACTTTATCTGGTGAAGTGACAGGACTGAGGTTTCACCTGGGCCTGTGGCAAACCTCACATGTGAACCCAGGTCTTCTGAGGCTGACTGCTACCCCCTCTTAGTCAGGGAGTAAGACACTTGCCCAGACCCTGAAACACAATTTGACATATAACTGCCTGCAGACAGGAACAAGGTCCCTCAGCAAAGCTGGAAACTTGAGTCAAGTCTGAGTTTGGTTCCCAAGGGCCCCAGAACCCTTACCCACTGCCCCCAGCCCCCATACATGCCTGATGATGCTCCAGCCCCTGTATGGGAATAAATAGGGGCCATCAAGCATCAGCCCAAGTAGAGAGTTGACACTCTACACTTCCGGTAGGGAGATGGGGATCTGCACTACAGTTGTCCATCCAACCTGCTGGGGAGTCTGGGAGACAGGCTAGGGCCCCATGGAGCCCCTTAATCATTCCCAGAACTGCAACTATCCAAGCGCAAGGCTGTCCTGCTCACTGCTCACCTTGGCTGCTATGGTCCTCCACGCTGACCCTCCAGTCATCGCCCCTGCGCTCAGCATGCAGCTCCGCATGGACTCCGGAGATGAGACCAGACTCCCGCTGGGGCCGCAGGACCACATCGCACAGGTCGGCCCTGCAGCCCAAGCGATAAGTGCACCCAGCTCTGTTTGGGGGGTGGAAAGTGTAGAGATCACCGCCCTTGCCGCCCCCTATGCGCAGCAGTTGGAAGCAGGGTAGCATGGGCGGTGGCCCCGACGCACCGCCTCTTCCACTTCACTGGTCCATCACCTTTCCCACTCCTGCACCATGCAGTGTGGCTTAAGTTCACTTTCCATCCGATGCAAACTTGAACTGTGCTTTTTCAGCTTTGAGCACACTCTCAGTAGTGCAAATTCAAAGTGCAAGGAACCGAGTCACACGATGCAAAATTGGTTGTCAAGCAGCTTTACAATGGAAAAATTAGGGGAAGATCCAGGGGCGCAATGCAAAAAGGAACACCTTAGATGAACCAGATCCTCAGGCCGCAATATACTCGGGAGCCTTCAATCTGTGCAGGACAGCAATACATTAGGCAGCAAACTGCAGGGGTGGGTAAAGGGTTCTGCTTCTGTGCAATATTAACTTGTCATTCAGTATAATTTGGAGAAAAGACGCTTCTTACTGTCAAATCTGTTTATCCAACTAGAGTAACCTTCCCGCTGCCCGCGCCTCTCTTCTGGACAATCCTTCCCTCATAACCAGTCAGCTTGAGTCGCGGGAAGCGAATCCGCTGTCACCCCTCAAAAGTCAATACAAACGAGTCCCTATGTTCTCCAACAAAGAGAATCTAAACTCCTGATTCCCTACTTATACGTTGGATAAAAATAGGGGAAAGAGCTCCCCGAGATCACGCGAGGTAAACCCAGCCTTTTCCCTTCCCGCCCCAGCCCAGCCCCGGATCTACCGCGCAGTAAGGTCTCGGAGCGGTCTCCTCTGCCAACAGTGCCAGCCGGTGCGGCGGTCCCAGGACCCCTGGGCTCGGGCCGGGGCTGGCGCTCCCGCGTCTGTTTGACAGCAAGGAAGCCGGACCAGCAGGGGCGCAGTCTCAGCGCGCGGGCAGCTTCGACCCCGCCTTCGAAATGCCCGGGTCGAACTTCGCGCCGAGCGGGCCCGCCCCCCGTGCCGTACTTGATTGGTCAGATCAGTTGCTCTCCTCCGTTCCATTGGGTGACGCGCTGAGGAGGGCACTTCCGCCTTTTCTGATTAGCTCACATTTTTTCCCGGGTTCCCGGAGTTGGGCGGAGCCGCCAGGGCGCGGAGAGGCAGCAAGACCTTAATTGGCCTGGGCGTTAGGCACTACTGCGCCTGCGTGCACTCCTTCCCTACCTCCTTCCGGGGAAACGGCCTCGGAGCGGCCCGCCAACCTGTGCACTGTGCGCAGGCGTAGTAAGGGGTGGAGGCGTGGCGCTGAGAGAAGTGTAGGGGGTGTGGCTAAAGGGCCGAGGTGGGCTCTCGAGCTGGGTAAGGGGCGTTCGGGAAAAGTCGGTTGGGGGCGGGAAGGGCACTAGAGAGGGTGTGGGAGTGGGCCCACGGGTCCATAGGGAAAGAGGGGTGCAGGGGCCAGATAAAGTGATAGATGAGGGGGTTAGAACAGAATCGGGGGAGAGACTGGGTTTCTGGGGGAGATGAGGGCAGTGAGAAATGAGGACAGACTAGAGAGCAGGGAGGCGAGAGCAGGCTATTGAGTTGAGAATGAGGGACCGAAATAATTCCTTCAGGAAAAGAGTGGATTAAGGTGGAGGGTGGGCCGTCGGAATCCCAGTTTGGGGTGGGGGGAGATCTTAACCCTCTCTTTGCTCTAATCTATGCTCTAGGATTCTGAAGAGAGGAGAGGGGGCAATGGGAATGGAAGTTGAGGGCATGGTAGAGAGAAACTGAGAGGAAAGCTGCTGGGAGGGTTTGGATATAATGTCAGGAAACTGGCCTTTCTGCCCCGGGTTCCAGGTTGCGTAGATTTCCAGATGTCCTGGGAGGTGGCTTGCGGGACATGTAGCCACATTCATCTGGAGCCAGGCCTTGGGCCAGCGCTTTGATAGAGGACCCAAGAGTCATGGCTTGGTGGTGTCTGGATGGGCTTCCCCAAGGCCTTGCTGAGCCATGGAGAGAACTCTGGAGATGGGGCTCACAGCCTCTGCACTGCATACCTCCTTACTCACGCCGGACCAGGAACTGCAAAGACTATAAAAACTTAAGGAGGAGGGTAAAGGCACTGTCCAGAGCCCTAAAATAAGAGTAAACCCTAAGACCTCCCTAGCCTGCCTCAGTCTTCCCCCCATCTCATGATTATTGAAATATTCAATAATTCTCAGAAACCAGGTTAGGTTGAGCAAGTAGGTATTTTGGATTTCTTTCAGGAGGTAGGAGAAGAAGAGCAAAGAGCCAGTGGACCTGACTGTTATTTAAGGATGATAACTTTGTTATTGTAGGGGCTTTCTCTTTGGAAGGTGGCCTGAAAACTGAACTGGAGTGTCCTTGTTTCTCCTATTGTCCAGGGGAACAGAGATGACTGGACACAGAATCTAGATACTTCAAATAATGTGGAGATGTTTCGACCTTCAGGTCAGTGGGACCTGGCAAGGGGACTCATGATTGTCTTTCTCTGGGAAACTGACCATCGTTGTCCTTGTGATACCTCAGGTTCCGCTGGGCTGATTCCCCCATCCCACTTCCAAGCTCGGCCCCATCCGACTCTGTCAAGAATGGCTCCCAACTGGGTCTCAGACATTCCACTGGTTCAACCCCTAGCCCATCAAGATTTCTCAGAAAGGCGGGCAGACAACCAAAGACCTCCAGTGATGGCCTGGGAACGGGATGTTCCTGGCAACGGGCAGGAGCCAGGCCGGAGAGGCAGGTAGGCTTCTCTGTTGTTGCCGTTTTCTTGGACTTAATTGCCGGTGGCCCTTCTTCACTGAAATAGATTCCGTAACCTATTTTAGCCCCTTATTTCATAATTTGTTCATTTTTACATAGGCAATTATTGGTACCTACGATGCATGAATAATAAGGCAGTGTGCTACATGCCAGGGGTGGGGGCAACAGAAATGAATGAGAGATCCTGACATCTAAGTTAAAAATCCTAGGGCAGCGATAACCAGCTGATCATGATCAGCATGATGTGAGGCAAGATGAGGATGCTTGAGGAGTCCGGACTGTGTAGTGTGACTTCACTCTGATGTACACGGCATTGGGGCCAGTCATTCTGCCATTTTACTCTAGAGTGGGATTGCAGTTGGGTCTATCTTGGACCCCATCAAAAAGGAAGGATCTTAGATTGGGTGTTGGGAGATGGATAATTTGTTGCTAGTTTGGCTAGCAGGTGGGGCTCCTTTAGCCAGTCACTTAATTTCTTTAGGCTATCGATCCCTGCCACATGAAAAAAAAAAATCCTCAGTGAGAGCAATTATAAGCTGGGTTAAGCTTTACATGACATTAGTAGATTTGAGTTCTCCAAAGGTAGGTATTCCGTACTTTAATAATACACTGTCTTCTCAGATTCTTCACACTCAAAAAATGATTTTAACTAGCTCCTGGCCTCACCTGGAAGCCATGAACTCTTTCTTCCCACATCTCCTTCAAACTTTTCTTTGCCCTTAAATTAGCACTCAGAAGTCTGTGCTCTTCCACCTTCGCCGCTTCAAAATCACGGACTCATTTGATGTTTAATACGTCTGCCTGTATATAACTCTTTCTTGAGATCGTGTTCCTTGACCTCAACTAGCCTTTAGGTCCCATGTGCCCAGACAGAGGACCATATATACTTGGTAGCGCCTCAGTGAATCATGATGGCGATGGAAATGCAGAGATTCCCTCTAGCCCAGCTTCATGTCCCCATCTCCCCACGAGAAGCAGAGGGGTCCAGTTCCCCTTCACCTGTCTCCAGGAGCACCAGAGATTGGTTTTACCTGTGCGAACCTCTCTTTGAAGGGCCACGGTGCTGGAGGGGTCACAGGCCCTGAGCCAGCAGGCCGAGCTCATTTCTCGGCAGCTGCGAGAGCTGCGGCGGCTCGAGGACGAGGTCCAGGTCCTGCGGGACACTTCGCTGCAGCAGAAGATGAAGCTGGAGGCCCAGGCCATGGAGCTGGAGGCTCTGGCGCAGGCAGAGAAGGCTGGCCGGGCTGAGGCAGAGGGCCTGCGCGCTGCCTTGGCTGGGGCCGAGGTTATCCGGAAGAATCTGGAGGAGGGGAGCCAGCGGGAGCTGGAGGAGGTTCAGCGGCTGCACCAAGAACAGGTGACTAGAAATGGGAAGGCTTAAGCTTCACAGGGATGGCCTTATTTTGCAGTTTCCCAGCAGGGAGCAGGTACTGCAGAAAAGGCCCCCACGAGCAGTTTGGAGATGAGGTGTTTGGTGAATGGGAAAAAAACGGTGACTTGTAAAGATGGAGAACATTCGTGTTTTGGTGTTAATCACATTGCACTCTTCCCCAGAATTCAGGGTACCTCCCACCTCTTAAAGTCTTCCTTCCATTAGAAAGTGACTTACCTTCTTACTCTGGGTACTTAGTTCCTCTGGGAGCGTTGGGAAGGAGGTAAGGAAGGTGGGAGTGGGGTTCTAAGATGGACTGGGAAGGGAATTCGTTCCGTCTGCAAGATTTATTAGGGATTAATCTTTTTTTTTAGAAGACTTATTTATGCATACAAAGAACTGGGGTGTTGCTCAGAGGTGTGTGTGGGGGATGACAAGAGTGGGGAGTAGAACAGGCAGATCTACTGAAATACACTGCTGAGGGGAGCAGTGGGCAAGACAGAGAGATCTGCTGTGCCATGTGGGTTATCTCCCTGGCCGGGGATTGAACTCATGCTGCAATGGCTGGTGATATCTTCATAGTGCTGAGACCTAACCCATTGTGACACCAGGGAGGCCCAGGGATTAGTCTTTGCCACTTCTGAAACAGGAGCAAATCAACCCGAGTCCTTGCCCTCTTGGGTACAAAACTGACAGCTTACTGGGGAACATGCATTCAGCCCTTAACTTAATTCAAATTAATTCTGCAGTTTGTGGATGTGCCATGAAGGAGAACGAAAAAGACTCTAGCTTGGTAAGGGCCTAGGGAACCAGTCAGCAGTTTAAGAAATGAAATCATAAAAATATTGGAGGAAAATTTTCCTTGGAATGGGGAAGCCTTTCTACTTGTGAATCAGAGTCCAGAGATACTCAAGTTCAATACAGTGAGGTTATAACACTAAATTTAGGAATGACAAAATACAGGGAAAATTTAAAGACAAAGTGATACACTTGGGAAGAATACTTAATGGTTCAGATCACGGGTAAGGGCTAATATCCCTAATAGCATGTGTCTAGGTATTCCTAAGAGAAACCAGCAGTCCAGGAATGGTACACAGGTGAGAGTTCACAGGAAAATATAACTGGCCTTTAGATTCATGAGAGATGCTTGATGGCAAAAGTTGACATTTGTGCTGGCAGAGCTGGCTGTGAGGTGACTCAGAGTGGTGATGTGGGACTTGTGGGACTTGTGGGATGCAGGAGGCCAGAGGGGCCTGAGCACAGGAGATGAGGGGCTCTGTGTTGTGTGCGTGTGCGAGGCCTCAGGCTATCCAGAACTTTCACTTCACCTTAGGAGCAATAAGCATCTAGGGAAAGGGTTTATACAGGGAGATGATGGGTTCAGATTTGTTGTTTATGTCTAAAGTAGTTTTGTGGTTTATGTCCAAAAAGATCACTCTGTGGATTGGCAATAGGGCTAGAGGGGCAGCCAGAAGTAGTGGCTGCCACTTTCCTCATTGGCCACCTCCAGGTCTTCTAGTGTCCTCAGCACCCTTCCCACTATTTGAGGTACAGTTAGAAAAGGCTGCCTGCTTTCCAAAGCTGCCTTTCACATGGGGTTAGGCAGACAGTGAGTGCAGATGTAAGATCATGTGAGGTGACAGTAAGTGCCAGAAGGACACAAACGGGATAGGACCAAGCAGTGGCGGGTGCCAGGGACTGGCAGGCCCACAGAGGCCTCCCTGAGGAGCTACGTCACTTGACCTCTGAGTTTCTGGGGGAAGCCAGGCCTTCAGTAGACTCCCTGGTGAAAAGCTGGTTTTTGGGGTGAAGGAGGGAGGGCACTGGGCAGGAGCAGAGCGGGCAGTGGGAGTGCAGTAAGACACAGACTCAGAGAAGCGGTGGAGGCTGAGGCAGCCCGTCTTTGCAGCCTGAGGGAGGAAGCTGGGTTTTGTTCTGAATGCATGGTGAACTGCTGGCAGTTTGTAAAGGCCTGTCAGGAGCTTGTTGCCCATCGTCTAGGCCAGAGATAAGGGTGGCTACTAGGTTGATGGCAGCAGAGATGGAGACAAGTGAAGTTGTCTTGGGGAGAGCCCTGACAGACTGCTGCTGAGCTGGTAGGTGATGGGGGAGCGAGGCAGAAAGGCTGTGCTCCATTTTTTTTTTTTAAGATTGATTTATTTATGCATACAAGCTGAGGTACACGCCAGAGGCGTGGGACAGCAAGAGGGTTCACCAGAGGCAGAGCGGGGAGCAGAACAGGCAGATCAACGGAAATACACTGCTAAGGGGAGCAGCGGGCGAGGCAGGAGAGGTCTGCCGCACCATGTGGGAATCTCCCTGGCCGGGTGTCGAACTTGCATCACCACTGCTGACAGCTCCACAGCACAGTGCTTAACCGCTGCGCCACCAGGAAGGCCCCGTGCTCCATTTTGACGCATGGGTGGGTCAAAATGCTTGGGTGATATATTGGGCTGCTGTCAAGGTCACAGATCGGAAATGAAGGGCAAGGCCAGAGTGGGGGGTATGAGAAAGCCCAGGCATGGAGTGTGCTGACCCTTGTCATGCCCTCTCTTCTCTCTGCAGCTCTCCTCCTTGACACAGGCTCACCAGGAGACTCTTTCAAGTTTGACCAACAAAGCTGAGAGCTTGGAGAAGTCTCTGAATAGTCTAGAAGCCAGACGGGCCGGCGAAGCCAAGGAACTGACCTTGGCTCAGAGAGAGGCAGAGCTGCTGCAGAAGGAGCTGAGGTAAGTGGGGTGCAGGGGTGTATCTGAGGGTCTCCAGCAGTGTGTAGGTAGGGCACACCTCCAGGGTGTCTCCTGCTCCCCCTCCTATGACTATTCTATTTCTACCCCAACTGTAGCAAGACCCAAGAAGACTTGGAGGCTCAGGAGGCCTTGGTTGAGAAATTAAGGAGATATGTGGGGGAGCAAGTGCCTCCTGACGCCCATAGCCAGATGTGGGAACCAGAGCGGCAGGACCTTCTAGGAACCGTGCAGGTGAGAGAGCGCAGGGTAATCATGCGGGGCTGGGGGCTGGGGTGGGACATGAGGCTCAGGTCTGGCTTGGGAGGGGCTCTGGGGGAGAGCACAGTCGCCAGGAGAGGGCAGTGCTGTAGGGGGCTCAGACTGGCTGCGCCTGAGGGCCGCATGGAGGCCTGACCGCGGCTGCTCCGCGTCTCCCTCCCACCGCAGCGCCTGCAGGAGGACCGGGACGGCCTGCACACCACGGCCGAGCTGCTGCAGGTGCGCGTGCAGAGCCTCATGCACATCCTCTGCATGCAGGAGGAGGAGCTGGCCAGGAAGGTGTGTCCCGCCCCAAGCTCCCACCCCAAGTGCCTCCCTGTAGCCGGAGGGAGTGGGAGGCGGGGAGGGGCATGGATGCCCTGCGGAGCCCACACCTTTCTCCCGGAACATCTTTTTCTGCTGTGGTTTCTGGTGCTTGGAAGGTGTAGTGCCAGCCAGGCACGGCAGTTTCTCTATGGACCCAGGCAAACAGGTAAAGGAGTCCAGAGCTCTCAGTGGCTTTTTCAGGCTTTAATGAGCTTTATACGCCACTTGTAGTGCAGCAACCACGTGCAGGGCAGGCCGCCGGATCTTTACTCGTTCTTTGGGCTTTCTCTGGCATTCTCTTGTGGTCCAGTAGCCGCTCTCCGCTGCTCTCTGTCACACACAGTCCTCTGTGTGATGCTGCCCTTATTTGCTCAGCCTCTAGGCTCAGGTGTGCACACTCAGGTATGCCCACACCATAGTCCGGATGCCCACGGTCAGTCACCCCGAGCCCACGCTTCCAAGCGCCTCCTGCGTTCAAGGCCACAGGTGATAGCCTCAGAGGCCAGTGGCGTAAAAGCCTGACCATCACTTACTCTACAAAAGGGTACAGAGGGCAGACCAGGACATCACCCAAGAGCCCACAGTCTCCCCCTACCTTTCTTTGCCCTGCAGGTTCAGTCTTCAGAGTGCCTGGAGCCGGAGTTCACCAGGAAGTGCCAGTCTCTGCTGAAGGGCTGGCGGGAGAAGGTGTTCACCCTCATGGTGCAGCTGAAGACCCAGAAGCTGGAACACAGAACACGCGTGGAGCAACTGAAGGGACAGGTCACTTGATGCTCTTCCCATCTTCCCCACATTCCCTGCTGTTTACATAGGGGTGGCGATTCTTCAGCAGATAGTTCTTGAGTGGTTACTGTGTGCTGCAAACATGCCCTGAAACGAGACAAGGACCTGCTCTCGTGGAGCTTATGCTCTGGAGCAGAGTCACACAGGAGGCAAGCGTAACAGTTAGTGTCAGGTACATGCTATGTCCTTAAAGGCGTAACAGATGATATGCCAGAGAGACTGGGTCTGGGCCAGCCTGAGGAAGATGGTCAGGAATGACCTCTGAGAAGGTGACAGTTTCCAAGAGTGACATGGCCAGGGGTGGGTGGTCCTTGTGAGGTCCAGCAGGGTACTGGACATGGGACATGCTTCTGGAAGGAAACCTGGATGCAGACGCCAATCTCAGGAACCCCAGCTTCTTGTCTCCCTGCGTGGACTTCTTCCAGAGACTTCTGTCCCTGTCCCTCCATTGCAGTACCCCTTCACCGCATCTCCCCAGCTCTAGGCCTGCCCTCTCCAGCCCTTTCTCCTCCCCAGGTGGCAGAGCTCCAGGAAAGAACTACAACTCAGAGCCAGGAACAGGCCATCCTGCAGCGCTCCCTGCAGGACAAAGCCGCGGAGGTGGAGGTGGAGCGGATGAGCGCCAAGGTCAGTGCCCGAGACAGCGGAGGTGGAGGCGGCCTTGGAAACCCGGGGGAGGGGATGCTTCTCTTCATCACATCCTTCCCAGGCCTTGCAAATGGAGCTGAACCGAGCTCAGGAGGCCGGACGCCAGCGAAAGCAGCAGAAAGCTGAGGCAGAGGAACAGCTGAAGCTTGTGGTCGGTGCTGTCAGCAGGTGGGTGGGGTAGTATTTCTGCTTTCCCAGCTGCCGGCTAGGAGTTGAAGTGCCTCAGGCAAGAGGAGATGCGAAACTGGCAGCTGGAGGATGCAGGGTTGGAGGTGATTAACTGTTAAGTTCCGTGTATATTTTTTCCTGGTTCTCCTCCGCATCCATGTCACCTGGCTGGAGGTGAGGAGACCTCCAGGAAGTGCAACACTTCCTCCTGCAGTTTGGTTCACAGCAACTTGAGGTAAAAGCACCTGGGAGAGCCCCAGCTCCACAGTTGTTCTTGGACCGGGGAGTGTAGATGCTTGGTCTGTCTGTCTTTACCAATTTACAGGCACACCCCTTATTTTATTGAATTTATCTTAAAGTCAGAGTTTATTTAAAGCTGTGCTGGTTTACTCGATGTCCCATCTAAGATATATGTCATTTTCTTTTTTGATCAGTTGCAAACCGTGTCTCATACCAAATGTCTGGGTGTGTCTTCCCCAACTACTGTTACATCACCTTTAAAAAGAGCTGTAAGGAGAAAGACAAGTAACAACCCTTTCTCAGCCTTGGACATTGGGGTTCCAGTGGGGGTCCCTGGAGAGCTCCTAGCACAGGGCCTGGCTTGACGTCTGTGCTCTGTAAATGTTTACTGTTACATGAGGCTCTTCTTGGTGGATCGCATAACAGTTACTCATTTGACAAAACGGATGCTGGTGGGTCCTTGCCCACCATCCCCTTCTGGTGGATTTGTGCCTTGGGGCTAGTATCACTTTAAAAAATTCTGAAAATTTTCAGACATGCACAGGATTACAGAGACTGGTTAGTGAGGAACCCTCACCCAGATTCCACCCATCATATGTACCCCTCCTCCAGGAGAGCAGGAAGATGCTGTGGACAGGTTTTACTCTGGTATCAGGATATCAGAAATGGCCTTTGCTAGTGAGGCATTGCTAACAGCCCAAGGACTTCTGCCAGGTTTATTGAATGTTCTCTAGATGGCTCAGAGACCTTATCAGAAAATGGCTTTAATAAGAGCCACAGTAGGTGCTGGAGACACCTACAGAGTCAGCCTGCAGACAAGTGATCTTTGCTGTGCGATAGGGGTAGCACTTGCCAGCCTTCTGTGGACTGTTACTGCAGACCTGGACTCTCCTGGGGAGTTCTAGCCCTGCCCCCCATGCTCCCTGAGCCTCTTCCCAGGGCCTATTGGGCTTCTGAGCTTCTGTGAGCCATGGTGGGGCTACTTGACGGAGGACCTGGCCTTCACTGATGTCATGAATTGCTAGGGTAACTTTGATCTCTGGTGCATAACAGTGACCAAAAAACAGGTTGGGAGAAACCATCTTCTTGGGTTGCCTGAAAAGTTGCAGTCAGTTAATGCCTTGGAAAACTGATGGAAGCTCCGAGCCTTCCTTGTTCCTTAGAAAAATACGCGTAAGTTCTTATGCTCTAAACACGGTGTCTGGGGCTGGGAGAGTACCCAAACCCGGAGATGTGTCCAGGGGCTGCAGGTAAAAAGGCTTGTTTAGCTGGAGGTCGCCCAGCTTTCCGGTGCTTGTTTTAGCGCCAGGAGAGTTGTTTTTCTGAGCACTTTGCTGTGTTGTGGCATCTGGGACCAGAGACACTAAATCCCATGTGGTTCACTGTTGTTTTCACTGCATGACTCGATGAGAGACACTCACTGCTAGGGCCCAAAGGAGAAACTTACAATAGGTTTTGGGACCAGAAAGAACTGTTTTTCTTACTTTTTTAAAGCTGTGCTTTTCTTGTGAGAAATTGGATTGCTTTTATCTGACAGTCACTACAGGGCTTAAATTCTCAGGTGTTCTTCTTTCATCAGCTGCAACTTGGACTGGCAAAGTTGGGGTTCCGACCTTTGGCTTCAACTTTTCTCCCCATCCCGGTTTCCACTTCCCTGCTTTCCCCATTACATAATAATAGAGGACAGAGGGGTCAAGTCCTGGGAATGAGGCGAGGTTGAAGGGTCCGTGACCTTGTGCCTTCTCCAGCTTTCAGACCTGGCTCCAGAACACCATGGCCAAGGTGGAACTGGCCACCGCGCGGCTGCCCAGCCTCAGCAACCGAGTCAGCTACGCCGTCCGCAAGGTCCACACCATTCAGGGTGGGTAGCGCGACTGCCAGACTGCCTGGCCCCACTGGCCCACTCTCATCCGCCTTCCTGCCTTCTCAGCAGTCCACACTCCCCTTTTCTCCTCCACAAGCCCAACTCTCACTGTCTGCCTTTTCTCCCCCCAGGCCTGATGGCTAGAAAGCTGACCCTTGCTCAGCTGCGCCAGGAGAGGGAGAGGTGACATTGGGGGTCTCTGAGGTGGCTCAGGACAGGGGGGTGGGCTTTAAGGTGTTGGTTGCTGGGACCCCAAACAGTGAGGATCAAAGAGGGATGGGGTCTTAAGGGGTCAGGCCCCTGGGTGGTTTCCGCTGACCTTGTTTCCCTTCTCTATCTCAGCTGCCCCCCCCCACCACCCACCTCAGATGTAAGCCTTGAGTTGGAGCAGTTGCGGGAAGAACGGAACCGTCTGGATGCAGAACTGCAGCTGAGTGCCCATATCATCCAGCAGGAGGTGGGCCGGGCCCGGGAGCAAGGTGCGCCTGACAGGGAGCCAGGGAAGCAAGTGCGAGTAGGGGAGCCCTGGTGATGAAGAAGAGCGGGAAGAGCGGGGCGAGGAGAGGCTGGCGAGCACCATCTCCTCCCAGGGGAGGCTGAGCGGCTGAAGCTGGGTGAGGTGGCCAAGCAGCTGGAGCAGGAGCTGCAGCGGACCCAGGAGTCCCTCGCCAGCGTGGGGCTGCAGCTGGAAGCGGCTCGCCGGGGCCAGCAGGAGAGCACAGAGGAGGCTGCCAGTCTCCGGCAGGAGCTCACCCAGCAGCAGGAGATCTACGGGCAAAGTGCGCAGGAGGAGAACGGGCTGGGGGGGTGAATCCTGAGGGGGTGGGGACCGCCAGCCAGGTCTCTGAGACACACGGTATCTGCCCCCGCACCCCAGCTCTGCAAGAGAAGGTGGCTGAAGTGGAAAATCGGCTACGGGAGCAGCTTTCAGAGACGGAAAGGAGGCTGAACGACGCTCGGCGGGAGCACGCCAAGGCCGGTGAGGTTTGCCAGGGCGGACGCTGGCCTCCGGGAAGTGTTTCAGAAACTTTTTAAAAGCCTTTTTGGGAGTACGCAGGTAATAAAGTTACCAAGGAACGAACACAGGTGAATTCTCAGGTGGAGAACCACCTGCATAGCTGGCACCCAGAGCCTGCACCCCACATGGCCAGCTCCTCCCAGCCACCCTCCCACAGAGACCTCCATCATCCATCTTGACATCTCATGCCAACCGATAACCGCCCCCCCCCCCCCGATTTATTAGGAGAAATTCCAAACACCTAGACAAGTTATACCTTCTCTAGCTAGAGGCGGCAGTTAATAACTTTTGCCACATTAGCTGTCTTTCTATATATGCACTATATATACATTTTTTTGAATCAAAAGGTTGCAAATATGAATGTGTAGCTGCACCTCCCACAAAGGGAGAATGTTCTTTTATCTCTATAATCTTAATACCATTATCAGACTTTAAGAAAATGAACATTGGGCCTCCCTGGTGGCCTGAGGATTAAGTCTCAGCGCTGCCACCTCTACAGCCTGAGTTCGATCCCCGGCCAGGGAGCTGACCCACATGGCGCAGCAGATCTCCCCTGTCTCGCCCGCTGCTCCTCTCAGCAGTGTATTTAGTAGATCCGCCTGTTCTGCTCCGCACTCTGTCTCTGGTGAATCCTCACCCCCCGCCCCAGCACCTCTGGCCTAGACCCCAGTTCTATGCATAAATAAGTAAAATAAATCTTTATAAAAAAAGAAAAAGAACATTAATTACACAAAACCTAATGTCCAGTGCATATTTAGATTTCCTGTGAAGGATCCCAGGAAGGCCCAGGGATGGGGAAGGTACTGACTGCCTCATGGACCTGGAACATCAGCCACCACCCCCACATCACCCCTCCACCCCCACATAGAAGAGCCTGAGAGGCAGAGCCTGAGAGGCTTCCCACACCGGCCCCTCTGCCCTGGCTCCCCTATAGTGGTGTCCCTGCGCCAGATGCAGCGCCAAGCCACCCGGGAGAAGGAGCGGAACCAGGAGCTCAGGCGCCTGCAGGAGGAGGCCCGGAAGGAGGAGGGGCTGCGGCTCACCCAGCGCGTGCAGGAGCTAGAGAAGGACAAGAACATCATGCTGGTAGGGGGTGCCTGACCAGGGACCAGGGCCCCCTTGACCAGTTGGGGAGTGGAGGTGTGGAAGGAGAAGGGGGAGGCTCTACCCGGGCTAGGTGGCGTTTAACCCTCTCCTTCCCAGGCCACCTTGCAGCAGGAGGGTCTCCTCTCCCGTTACAAGCAGCAGCGGCTGTTGGCAGTCATTCCTTCCCTGCTGGATAAGGGGACACCTGTGGAGCCCGGCCGTGTGCCCCCAGGGTCGTCAGCACCTGGACCTCCGGCAGCGGTTCTCTCCACCAGGGAGTCCATAAAAGGTAAAGGAGGGGACTTTAGGGACCGCTGCTCCAGACACTTCTGAACTCGAAGCGTTGTCCTGGGAAGGCGCAAGGCCTCTTAGCCACACCTGCCTCGGGCTGGAGAACCTGCTCCTACAGCTTCCACCTCTGAGGTCAACCCTTTGCCTAGTGCGGTGACCGTGACAGCCTTCTCTTGTCTGGCCCCTCTCTGTGGGGCCTTCTCTCCCAGGGTCCCTCTCTGTCCTGCTCGATGACCTGCAGGGCCTGAGTGAGGTCATTTCCAAAGAGGAAGCGATTTCTCAAGGAGACAACCAGAACTCTCTGGCTTCCGTCTACGGCTGAGCAGGGTGCTCAACGGTGGCCAGAGTGGGGGCCAGAGGCTCATGGAGAAGTGGGCTTGGGGGTGAGGGGCCCAGCCCGGCCCTCTTCCCATCTGGCTGCCCTCCGGGACACCAGCCACCAAGATGTGTGTAACTCTGGGACTGAATAAAGATCATAACAGAAGTAGTCACGGCCTCCTTTTCTCCGGGTATAATAGGAAGGAATTCTCCCCGTAATCATCTCTTTCCGGAAGTGGTCACACATACAGCTCTTTGTCCAAATGGTTCCTTTTTCAAACCTCACTCCCGGGCTGCTTAGGAAAATTTTTTGAGAAACTTCAGGCTTTCTTTATTCTCAATTTTTGTCCTAAAACTTTCTGGAAGGTGATCAGCACTGGGCGTGAGGAAGGTAAAGAAGTCACTCATCCAAGGGGAGAGGGGGCAGGCAGGCCCTACTTCCAGGCACTGACACCCTTGTGAGAGAGCCCGGGATACAGCCTAAGTGAACAAACGAGCATTTCAAACAAGTGCCTTTTTTTTTTTAAAGATTTATTTATTTATACATACAAGCTGGGATACAGGCCAGAGGCGTGGGGCGGCGAGAGCACTCCCCAGAGACAGAGTGGGGAGCAAGAACGGGCAGATCAGAAATACACTGCTGAGGGGAGCAGCGGGCGAGGCAGGAGAGGTCTGCTGCACCATGTGGGAATCTCCCCGGCTGGGCGTCGAACCCGCGTCGCCGCTGCCAACAGCTCCACAGTGCAGCGCTCAACTGCTGCGCCACCGGGGAGGCCCCTCAAACAAGTGCTATGAAGGGAAAATAAATGATCATGATGGGATAGGAAAGACTGATGTGGGCCAGCACTGCAAGGGGGAGGTGGGGGGAACAGGAAAGTCCTCTCAGGAGGGGACATTGTTCTAGATCTGAGTGAGATGGGGAGCAAACTGGGCACCCACCGAGAGCAGAGGCCTGTGCTAAGTTAGAGGGAGAGAGGGGAGGAGGCTGCAGAGACCCAAAGCCTGGTCAAGTTTGGATTTAACTCCAAGTTAATTAGAAAGCCCTTGGAGTACTGATTAATGATAGGGAGGCAGCCACACAATTGAGTTGACATTTTTAAAACATGTGTTGGCTGCTGGGAAGGAGGGTTTGGGTGTGGAGGAGGGATGAAGAGCAGAAGAATGGAGGCCTATAAAGAAGGTGGGGACTGAGAGGGACAGTCAGAGGAAACAGACCAGCAGGGAACAGCCTAGGGAGGATGTGAGTTTTATTTTGCACACATCGAAGAGATTGACAGGAGTCCTTCCTGAGGAAGAAGTTCTGGGGGGATCCCTGAGGGACTTGGACAGAAAACAGAATGGCCCCTGAAGGATGAGGGAAGGGTGGTGGTGGCAAATCCAGGAGCAGAGGAAGAAGGGCATGAGGAAGATTCCAGAGGAGGATTGCAGAGGAAGAAGGAAGAACTCAACAGGATGGGTAGCTGAGGCATCTTCTTCCTGAGCCTCTGGGCAGGATGGAGTCAGCCCTGGGGAGAAGGAATCAAAATGTCCACATTTCCTTCCTCATCTGCAATCACCCCAGATGGCACTTGGGTGAAATTCCTGGGAGGTCACTGCTTGGGAGGCCTCCGCTTGCCTGGAGATGCTGCGCAGGACAGCGGCCTGCTGGGTCCTGGGGGCAGTTTCCAGGGAAAGAACTTAGCCCAGCGGAGGGTTAAGTGTGTGTGGGGAGCTTGGGGTGCTCCCTGAGACCATCCTAGATGCATCCCAGTTGTTCAAAAGAAGCAGCCCTTCCTCCCCATTCGCCCCTTTCCCCGCGTCCTGCCTGCTGGCCCCTGTAATTACACTGCTTCCCCACGCGGGGCCTGCTCCCATTCCCGGGCTTCTAATTGAAAGCGGATAAAAGGTGGAAACCCCTGTGATTACAGAGCTGACACGTGGTAGTGACTGCTGCAGGGTGTGTGTGGAGGGGAACAGGAAAGCAAGGGTGGGTGACCAAGGTCTAGGTCATTCTCAGAGTGAGGAGCCTGGGTCCTGAGCTGACTGACTAAAATGAGGGACGCCACCATCAGAAGCTACGCATCAGGCAGCCTTCCGAACGAGTTGGACCAGTTACATCCTGATGGAGAGCCTTGTGTCACTGGGCTGGCCCCGCCCCAGAGATGGGCCTCCTCCTCTCCCTCTTCCCCTATAAAGCCTTCTAGAGTTTCTGGGCACCCAGACTCAGCCCACCCCCGACTTTGGGGGCTACGAGACAGCCATGATGCTCAACTGGAAGCTGCTGGGGATCCTGGTCCTTTGCCTGTGCACTGGAGGTGAGCTGGAAATGGAGGCCAAGGGTGCCTTTTGGGGGTCACCAGGGGTGGTCAAGATGAGGTGAGGCTGAGGGTGAACTGGGCACACAGGGATGGAGGAGAGCCTGGGGGTTCACATGCGGGCAAGAGTTAAGTGGTTGCAGGTTATGTGGGAAAGTGCACTTTAGCTCACACTAAACCTGTGTGGTTTGGGTGTAGCTCCACATGGGCATTTAGATCAGAACTTGGCTGTGCGGACGGGTATTCATCAGAACCGCGGTGAGTGAGGAGAGTGGAGCTCATTATAGAGAGGGTCCAGGGGGCCACCTGGGGCCAGGTGTAGACCACTTCAGGGAACTTGCCAGTGGGGAGTCCCAACCAGGGTTAGGTGAGCTTACTTGGTGGGGGGGGTTCCTATCAGTTTAAAGTTGATGCAGTTAATGGGCCCCCCTGGTGGCACAGCGGTTGAGGGCTGCGCTGTGGAGCTGTCGGCAGCAGCAACCGGCCTGTGGAGCTGTCGGCAGCAGCAACCGGCAGGGAGAATCCCGCATGGTGCGGCAGACCTCTCCTACCTCGCTCGCTGCTCCCCTCAGCAGTGTATTTCTGATCTGCCTGTTCTGCTCCCCACTCTGTCTCTGGTGAACCCTCTCGCCGCCCCACGCCTCTGGCCTGTACCCCAGCTTGTATGTGAATAAATCTTAAAAAAAAAAAAAAGTTGATGCAGTTAATGGTTCAGGACAAGGTTTTCACGTTATTTTAAGATCACCTAGGTATTTTGTAAATGTGTGGCGAGCTCTTTGAGCGGTGAGTTTGTGGGATCAGTTCAAGCTGTTGCCCACCGAGGGGAGGCTGTGTTCTCTGGGTCTGTAGCTGAAGGGGAGGGGGAAATGGAGCGACCACCACTTACTTTTCTCCTTCCTCCTCTACAGGCATCTCAGCCAGCAGAGACCACCCCTCTCCTGCACCCACAGAAGCCAGTGAGGAGGAGGGCTCCCCGACATTGCCTCACGGCCCCCCAATCCCTGGTGACCCGTGGCCAGGGGCACCCCCTCTCTTTGAGGACCCTCCCTCTCCAGGCCTCAATCGCCCCTGGAGAGATCTGCCTGAGCCTGCAGCCTGGCCTCCTGAGCCCCCCACAACCACTCCCCCTCAACCTCCCCGGCCGGATGACCCCTGGCCTGCGGGACCCCAGCCTCCAGTAAACCCCTGGCCACCTGCCCCAGAGGTGGGCCACGGAGCTCAGGAGGAGCCAGACCTTGACCCACCCCGGGAGGAGTACAGATAGCAGGACCCCGCCCCAAGGCGTCCTGGTGTCCAGGCAGAGTGCACCTGAGCCCATTCTGCTCTCCTGACTCCCCTTGGCTTCTTCCCAGTTTGGCCTCTTTAATTCCCTTTCTTGGTCCTTCAATTTTATTCTGACCCTTAAGGGGTCGTTCTCAGTATTTTCTGTCACCTCTTGAGATCTGTATTTAGCCCCCTCATTTCCCCTCCTTTTTTCTCGGACTGCCTAAGCTACACCCCTACCTCATGTCCAGTCCTCTCCCCAAGCACCTCTTCTTCCCCATTCCTGCAGCAGGGTTGGAGCTGGTGACGCTGTGTTCTCTGCTGCCACCTGGTGGCCAGATGTAGGAAGTGTCAGGAAACGATGGTGCTTCCATCAAACGGAAAAATAAAAACCATGTTTTCTTAATTTTGTTTTTTCTAAAAGATTTATTTTATTTTATTTATGCATATAAGAACTGGGGTGTAGGACAGAGGTTTGGGGGGTGAGAGGATTCACCAGAGACAGGTGGGGAGCAGAACAGGAGGATCTACTGAAATACATAGCTGAGGGGAGCAGCAGGCTCCGTCGGGTGGGTCATCTCCCTGGCGGGGGATTGAAATCATGCACAGTGGCTGCGGATTCCTTCTTGTGCTGAGACTTAACCCTTTGCGCCACCAGGAAGGCCCTACTTCCACATTTGAATCATTTCCTCTGGTTCCATCTTTCCCTTAATGACCAGAAGATCAACAACCCTGAGGGCTACGATGTGGGTGTTCTTCACAAAAATTTCCCAGACCTTTATCCTGGGTCTGTTCCACAGCGGTGTCTAGCTGGAATTGGTGCACCTCCACTTGGCCTCATTCATGCCCTGACTGAAAATGTGTGTCACGGAGGTGCTGGCCGAGGTGCTGGCTCTGGTCACCCCAATGCTGGAAGTTGCTCACTGCCATCTTGACCGTCTTAGTTTTTAATCTAGGCTGCTTCTTTGACAATGAGTAGGTCAAATTGATGATTAGGACAACATTCACCCTCCCCCCCATACCTCCATGCCCCTGTCACAAAGAGCTACAGAGATCAGGGAGCAATTTGAGTTCCTGTCTTAACCATATACACAAAGATGTGGAACAGCAGGGGAGGTTTGGAAAGACAACTATCAGGGACATTCAGACCCAGAGTTCTCCCATGTGGGGACCCCTATTTTGAGAACAAGAAATCCAGTGGCGTCACTCTTTAATAGCTATTCCTGGGTTTGCATATCCCTGGTTGAACATGAAAACTTTCCCAGAGATGTCGGCAGGACCAAATTTTGAGGGGATCCATTTCCAGAAGTATATGGGCCCCTTCCTATATAAATCTGTTGAGGACAGTTTCTTCTTTTCCACCTCCCTCCACTAACAAACCACCTTTTCCCACTGGACAGAGAATGGCCAAGTTCTCTCAATCACCCTGAACCCGACCAGGGTATTCTCCCTGGAGCTGCAAACGAAAGGCAACAAGAAATAGAAATCTGTCCTTTCTATCTCATTAATGAACCATGGTGGTCTTTCCTGTTTCTACACATTTTGCAAGAACAGCAGCGTGGGCTTTAAAGAAGGGAACCAGGGGCAAAAATACCCAAATCCATTTTAAACAAAGAAAGATTTTTTTAGGTTGAAAAATTGTGTTTCAGAGCACAGGGCCAGAAGAGCATTTGCTGCCATCAGGGTGACCTCTCTTTGCCCAGAGTGAGAAAGAACCAAGGAAATGGAACCAAAAAGCCTAGCTCTGGTGAGACGACACTCAGAAGCGAGAACTATTCAGCTTTGTTGCAGTTCTTTTTTTTTTTTTTTAAAGATTTAAAAAAAATTTATTTATGCATACAAGAACTGGGGTGTAGGCCATATGTGTGGGGTAGCAAGAGGATTCGCCAGAGACAGAGTGGGGAACAGAACAGGCAGATAGACTGAAATACAGTGGGCGAGTCAGGAGAGGTCTGCTGCACCATGTGGGAATCTCCCTGGCTGGGGATTGAACTCGTGCTGCAGTGACTGCAGATAACTTCATAGGTTGAGACTTAACCCATTGAGCCACCAGGGAGGCCCTTGTTGCAGTTCTTGACCCAGATTCTAGTTACACCAAATTCAGCAAAAAGCAACCAGACTCTACCAACTCACATATTTTTTAACACTTTTTTTCTTCCCTCACTCCTTAAATATTGCCCAAAGTCCTGTACTTGAGGAGGCAATTTGAGGTTTTCCTCTTGCCTCCTTGTAATAAAGTGCTTTATTTTCTCAAACCCTGGGATCCTAATAACAATCGATTCTATGCACAGCGGGCAACGAGCTCGTTGTTTAGGAACTTTAAGAGATGTATTTTCAAATACATTTGTTTGTCCGGTTAATCATTGTGGGTAATTGTTGTTTTGATCAATTGTGTTTTGTGATCATTGTAATTATAAACCCACTGCAGAATAACTGTTTTTAACAGTTAAAATTCTTTTTTTTTTTTAAGATTTATTTATTTATGCATACAAGCTGGGGTGCAGACCAGAGGCGTGGGGTGAAAGGATTCACCAGAGACAGAATGGAGAGCAGAACAGGTGGATCTACTGAAGTACACTGCTGAGGGGGCAGCGGGAGACAGGAGACGTCTGCTGCGCCATGTGGGAAGCTCCCTGGCCGGGGATCGAACTCATGCTGCAGTGGCTGTGGATAGCTTCATAATGCTGAGATTTAACCCCTTGCACCACCAGGGAGGCCCAACAGTTAAAATTCTTACGGACACAGAAAGTAAATTTATGTGTGTGTGTGTGTGTGTATGTGTGTGTGTGTGTGTGTGTGTGTGTGTGTGTGTGTGTGTGTAGTTACAGAGATACACAATAAAATAATATCCAAAAAAATATAATAAAATACAAAAAAGTGATGCAGTGAAAAAGTACTTTATTGAGATGAAACGTGTGGAAATTAATATACAAAAATCTTATTCAAATGAGTTGGGAAGACTCCGAGAGAGCCCACACATGCGCAACCATCAAACTACAGGACCCACGATGCCTTGCACCCCCTACAGGAAGTGATGCTACTGCCCAGTCCCAGTGGAAGGAAGAAGGAGTATCTCCAGCTCCCCCAGGCTCTATAAAGGACGCTGACTTTCATTCTCGGGAGTGCACTCGTGTCTCTCCATGACACTGCACTTTGCAAACAGCCTTTTTTGTTGTAATTGTTCTCAAACCCATTTTGTTGCTTGTTTGTTTGAAGTCAACAAACTATAGTGAAAGTAGACTAAATGAAAGAAAAAAAAACTAAAAAGAAATCAGGTAAATTTATTGACTGGTTAAAGGAATTGTTCGTTTACTAAATGGGTTAATGTATCTAGCTGTATGATATTCCCTCTGTTACATTTAAAAGAGTGATGTGACTCTATGAAAGTATTTGCAATTCCCTGAAAAGTATACTCATTGCAATATTAAAACTTATGATTAGGAATGTTTAATGTTGACTTAGTAGTATGTAAGGGGGGGTACATAGTTTTTCACAGTTTCTTAAGGGAGTATTTGAGCAGAAAAGTTCAAAGAGCAGATCTGAGATCTCAGTGATTGGGTTTGACTAAGGGTTGAAAGAAATTGAGGATTCATGACCTTAAAAATACACCTCTTAGGGCCCATCAAAACCTATGTGTATATGGGGCCTCCCTGGTGGCTGCTGATAGCTTGATAGTGCTGTTAAGTCTCAGACTTAACAGCACTATCAAGCTATCAGCAGCCACTGCAGCATGAGTTTGATCTCAGCCAGGGAGCTGACCCACATGGCACAGCAGACTTCTCCTGCCTCACCCGCTGCTCCCCTCAGCAGTGTACTTCGGTCAATCTGCCTGTTCTGCTCCCCACTGTATCTCTGGTGAATCCTCTCACCCCCCTCCATACCTCTGGCCTACACCCCAGTTCTTGTATGCATAAATAAATAAATCTTTAAAAAAATAAATAAAGGAGAACTTAAAAAAAAACCCAACAACCTATCTGTATGTGGAGGTTCCTCAAAACACTAAAAATAGATGTACCATATGATCATCCATTCCACTCCTAGGAATCTATCCAAAGGACATAAAAACACTAATCTGAAAGGAAACCTGTACTCCTGTGTTTATTGCAGCACTATTTACAGTAGCTAAACTATGGAAGCAACCTAAATGCCCCAAAACAGACGGCTGGCTCAAGATGTGATATACATACACAATGGAATACCACTTAGTGATCCAAAAAGATAAACTCATGTCACTTGCAGCAACGTGAGTGGACCTGGAAGGGATTATGCTCAGTGAAATTAGTCAGAAGGAAAAAGATAAAACGGGGCCTCCCTGGTGGCGCAGCGGTTGGGCGCTGCGCTGTGGAGCTGTCGGCAGCTGCGACGCGAGTTCGATGCCCGGCCGGGGAGATTCCCACATGGTGAGGCAGACCTCTCCTGCCTTGCCCGCTGCTCCCCTCAGCAGTGTATTTCTGATCTGCCTGTTCTGCTACCCACTCTGTCTCTGGTGAACCTTCTCGCCGCCCCACGCCTCTGGCCTGTACCCCAGCTTGTATGTATAAATAAAAAATAAATCTAAAAAAAAAAAAGATAAAACGGATGGTTTCATTTATAGGTGGAATATAGAGACATCGAACGAAGGGTCAGGAAAAAAACAGAACTTGCAAGCTGGCCATAGATCTGAGGCATAGGGAAGTGGGGGGAGGACAGGAGTCAAAACAGGGAGGGAAGAGCACAAGGGGCTGTGGAGATGGGTCATGGTGCTATGGTGGTGGGAGAGCTACAGGGACCACACCTGAGGGGCGAAATCAAGTCAACTACTGTCTAAAAATTAACAATGATTGAAAAACTTAATATAAAAAATAAAACTAACAAGCAGAACAAAACAAAAACATCCTATCTGTGACTGGTTTGCACACACGCGGGTGCACGCGCAGGCACACGCAGACACACACACAAACACACACACACACACACCCCAACACACAGCTCAAAGTTTAGGCTGGAATTGTAGAAGTGAGCCTGGAATTTAACATGCCCCACAGTGAATGAAATTCACTCATTCATTAATAAATCATTATCTTGTACCCTTAATATGTCCATTTATGTCCATTTAATATGTCCATATATTGAGAAAATATAAAGAATAAAAATATACAGTTCCCACTCTCAGGCAACTTAAAATTAAGCCCAGGAGTTTATATACAGTTACATAAACTTATGATTAGGAATGTTTGATGTTGGCTTAGTAGTATGTATGGGGGTATATAGTTTTTCAGTTTCTTAAGGGAGTATTTGAGTACAAAAGTTCAAAGAGCAGATCTGAGATCTCAGTGACTGGATCTGAGGAAGGCCTGAAAGAAACTGAGGGTGCATGACCTTAAAAATACAGACAGCAGGATGCATGCAATTAAATAACTACACGCGTCCAATTAACAGTCTTGGCAGTAAATGCTTTGAGTTCAGAAAAGTCTTGGGGCGCTGGAATAGGGCTGGAAGGCTGCCTGTAGGAGGTTCTGGCACGCAGACCAGAGAGCTCCCAGGGCGTCTGTTGGAGCCGAGCCGGCCTCACGCTGGGGCGCAGGCGCCTTGCACCATGGTGATGGGCGGAGGTGCCTGTGCGCAGACGGTGAACAGCTCCCGCCCCTGGGACGGCCTTCCTCTCTCATCCTGCTGTATTTGTCTAGTGACGCCTCGACACGCCCCACTCCCTCCACTCCCGCCCCACGCCACCCTGTTCTGGGTGTCGCAGTACTGGAAACAAAACTCAGATGGCTAGCCCTCCCCTCCGGGATGCCGAGCCTCGTGGGGACAGAGACTGAGCATTTCTTCTCGAATCCCTTCACTTTCCATGCCTGCTGACTCCCACTAGCCCACCGATGCTTCATGCTGCCGGGACTTTGCCAGATGCCAGAGGGCTGGAAGCACCTGGAAATGTTTCTCCCTCTCAGGCAGAAGAGACCACCCACTCCTGCACCCACAGAGGCTGGGAGGAGGAGGGCTCCCCAACATGGTCTCAGGGACTCCAATCCTTGATGATACTTGGACAGGGCCATTCCCTTCCTCTGAAGCCCCTCCGCCTCCAGGCCCCAGTCGCCCCTACAGAGACTCCCCTGATTCTGGGTCTGGCCTTGAAGTGTTTGCAGGGTGAGTTTAGACCGTGGTCTGTCCCAGAGCGGTTATGTGCCCAGGTTAATAGCTGGGGACAAGGGAGTTTGGCCCCCTCCATCTCTTACCTTTCTCCTTCTTCCTTTAAAGTCATCTCTGAGCACCCCACAACCAATTCCCCTCAACCTCCCCATTCTGATGACCCCTGGCCTGGAGGACCCCAGCCTCCAGAAGACCCCTGGCCCCCTGACCCTGAGATAGACCACAGGTCACAGAGAAGCCAGACCTTGACCCACCAGGGGAGAGTGGGTCATAACATGAACCCCCAGAGGCACCCCGGCATCTCTGACAGAGGAGAAAGTGAGGGAAAGGAACCCCAGTCTCTGCTGTGACCTGGGCAAAGATCTAGGGCTCTTATATCATGCTTACTTAATTTCCACATTATGTTGGTTTCCTTGTCTTTCTCCCCATATAAAGTATGAACTTCCGTGGGCAGGGACTGTACCTTGTCTGTCTTTATGTCCTACTTGTCTCTGTCCCTAAAACCTGTTCAATGAAGCAAATTACCTGCCCCACTTCACAGATGAAGAAACAACTGCTGAGAGCGGCAACACCTGTCTGAGACACGGCACTGCTGACGTCAAGACGGGGTGCAGGGCTGCTGTGCTCCAGGCCAGTCCTCCCCAGTTTGATGAGATGGGTGGGTTAGCGGGAGGAAGAAGGGGGAGGCATGAGATAACCGGAGAGTTTCCCACCTATTAATAGACAGCAGGGACTGGCTCCCACGCACAGCGCGTTCATTATCTGCGGAGAGCGAGTGGGAGCGGGTGGTATGGTTCTGAATACAGGGGGCCCATTGTGCCGGCTTATCTGCTCAGATCAGACAGTGCCCATCCTCCCCATCTTCCGTGGCTGACCTCACCTGGGAATGAATGTGGTGGGAACATGGTTACGTTTTATGTCAACTTGGAGTGACAGAATTAAGTAACAGTCAGGGTCACAGCTCTGGAGAACAATAGCTCAGTACCTTGGTGATGGCAGGTAGTCGGCAAATGCTTGGCCGATGAAAGAAAGCAGCCAGGACTGGTATCGTGGTATAATCTAATTATAGAAGCCAAGTTACCCTGAAAAAGCCCGGGGCACAACCCTCAGCCTTTGGGCAGGCAGGTGATGCTTTGGAGTAGACAGAGGAGATGGTTGTCTGCTCTGCTTTGAAGTTCTCCAGGCAGGAAAACTGCAGGCCATTCATTTGTTCACTCATCGCCCATATTCTGATCATTTATTGAGCATCTATTGTGTGGAGTACCAGGGGATGGTGATGGGCCTGGGGAGTAGTTTCAGTCCTCCCTGCCCTCCAGGAGTGCTGTGTGCAGGGAGAAAACAAACTTGTAAATGCTGGCAATAAATGTGATAAAAGTTAAATGAGAGAGGGGCACACCGTGAGGTAGGAGCCGGGGAGGGAAGTGCTAACTCACGTTTCAAACCCATTTGCCCGGAAGACTGGCTTGGGTTTCGACTTCGGCTCTCTACTGTACATTTTCTTCCCTAATCTTTATTTATTTATTTTTAAAGATTTATTTATTTATGCATACAAAAGCTGGGGTGTAGGCCAGAGGAGGGGGGCGATGAGGGGATTCACCAGAGACAGAGTGGGGAGCAGAACAGGCACATTGACTGTAATACGCTGCTGAGAGGAGCAGCGGGGAGACAGGAGAGGTCTGCTGCGCGTTGTGGGAAGCTCCCTGGCTGGGGATCGAACTCCTGCTGCAGTGGCTGGGGTTAGCTTCATAGTGCCACCAGGGAGGCCCACTTCTTTCCTAATTTTTTTTTTTAATATTTATTTTTACATACAAGCTGGGGTACAGGCCAGAGGCGTGGGGCGGCGAGAGGGTTCACCAGAGACAGAGTGGGGAGCAGAACAGGCAGATCAGAAATACACTGCTGAGGGGAGCAGTGGGCGAGGCAGGAGAGGTCTGCCGCACCATGTGGGATCCTCCCTGGCTGGGCGTTGAACTCGCATCACGCGCTGCCAACAGGTCCACAGCGCAGCGCTCAACCGCTGCGCCACCAGAGAGGCCCTCTTTCCTAATTTTTAATCGAGTTCCCACTGGCTACCTGAAACTGGCTCAGAAACATATTTTTTTCCAAACCAAATCTACCTTTAAGGCTTTTCTTCTTAGTATTCTCAAGCACATCACCGTGAGCCTCCCTTTGGAGCATAATCTCAGCCTCGTCATGGGATGGGCAGGTGAGCGTCTGTGGAAAGCACCACACTTACCCACGTCCTTGTAGCTCCTCTGCCACCTGTCCTTTGTGTGATCTTGGAATGTCACTTCAGGAGATTACTTTCGTAATTTCTGGAGTCCCACGCAATGCTGAGAGCCCAGATTCCTGGTGTGGGGGTGTCCAGCCTGTGTCACTGCGGGTGGCCTGGAGACCCTGCTAAGCTGTTTTCCCCTGAATCCTTGTCCAGCCTCTAACATCACAACCTCCCAGCCTGCACCTGGTGGCGCTAGTGTCTCTGAGACACCAAGGTGACCCCGCTAAGGTGAGGGAAGCAGTGAGGTGAGGCAGGCTCTGGGGCCATCAGGAAAATACCGCCACAGGCTGCTTGGTCAAGGGATCCTTGCACTCATCATCTACTCCTTCGCTCATGGACCATTGATGATGCTCCTGCCGGGAGCCGGGCAGTTCTCTGGGGCTGTGGACTGGCAGCGAGCAGAGCAAGGGGCCCTCCCTTACAGGCTCACCTTCTAGTGGGGGAGCGAGCAAGATGCAAATACGATGCTGCATGGCAGGTAAGATGACACGTGCTGATGAGTGGTGATAAGTCGGGAAGTGCCTGTGGGGAGATGGCAGGTGACAAGAAATGAATGAAAGGTAGTGAGCTAGGCCATGGGAGCAAGCCGGGAGGAGGGGACACCCAGCTCAGGGCCTCAGGATTCAAATAAAGTCCCTACCTGCTCCCAGGCACCGTCCCACCACCCTGAGCTGGTGTCTGCAGCTGCAAAGCACACACTGGGAGACTTGTTTCCTGTGGTTGTTGAGAGAATTTGATCAATCCCACACTCGCAGAGTCTGTGCCAGGCTGGTCGTGCTCAGGGAGTTGGAGTCGTGTTGCTCTCTGGTTCCAGTCCCAGGGTCCAGGAAGCTGGACCTGGATGCCAGCCTCTCCCGCAGATTCCATGTTTTCGTCTGCCCTCCCCTAGCCCCCTCCCTCCCCATGTGCCGGTGACGCAGCAGGAGCCTGGGCACATGGGCGCCAGGAGAAAGCTCCTGGCAGACAGGCCAGCAGAAGGGCAGAAGGCAGCCTGCTCCGAGCCCATCTCCTGGCACGAGAGCCACCCCTGCAGGCTTCTCCTGGCATAATTCCTTCCAGCCTCCCCCCTCACCCAAGCACGTTCAGACCGTGGCCTCACCCTCCCCACACCCCTCCTGCTCCGTCCTCCAGCTCCGGGAGGGAGCCAGGTCTCTAGTTCTGGGTGAACAATAGCAATAAAAAGCATTAATAACTACAGTGGAAAGAATGACTGTTTAATAGGCGAGCATAATGAGCAAACAAGGACCTGGGGTTTCCCTAGCGCTCACTCCACAGAACAGACGAAAAATATTATTGTACTGAGAGCTAATCACAGCTTCTGTGTTCACCTCACAAGACAGGAGGGTGGGGACAGATCAGACGGGACTTAAACAGAATGATGAAGTCTGCTCCCAGGGACCGTGACTGTCCCTCAGCTGACTCCCTGCTGCTTGCAGGAAGAGGGGCACTAGGAAGGGCATAGGGGAGCAGATAGATTGGTGGGCATAGACCCCCCACTTGCCAAATTCTTCAGCTGCCCCGGCCCTGACCCCCATCCTCAGGGCTATGTCCCAGGTGTGGTGCCCCTGGCCCCTCGGAGGGTGGTAGCGGGCTTTGTGGGGTGAGGACGGGCATTGAAGAGGGAAGGTGGGAGCTGAGCAGGTCATGCTCCAAGAGGTCAGTCCTAGAGGAGCCAAGGGTAAATGCAGGGGAGCCCCACTCATGAACATATTCTGAGAGAGGAGAATATATTTTGATGGGTATAGGCCACGCCCCGGCGCTGTGATTCTCAGGTGGGGCAACGCGTTACGCTGGGGTGGATTCCCTGCAAGGGTCACCTGGGAACTTTTCAAGTGCATCAGGTAAATACCTTGTGCAGGAGGGAGCCCAGCGTTTCCTCATCGCAGCCACGTGAGTGCTGTGTTTGTTCATGGAAGTGCGTTTCATCCCTCAGAGAAAAGGGATCATCCGTGGAGAGAAGAGAGGCTCGGGGAGATGGTCACCCCTAAGGAATGAGGGCGGGACAGATGGGCACACGGGAGGACAAGGTGACTGGCTCTGTGTCAGAGCCCAGTTCATGGGCCTGCTGCGTCCCCACCCACCAGACCACTCCTGGAGGCCAGGCCTCAGCGCGGGTGAGTCCAGCCAGCCCCCGGCGAGGGCTGGATGAGGGGGAGGGGCAGAGGATATGGAAACCAGAGGCGTGGAGATGAGTTCCAGGTGAGGGAGAGAGAGGAAGAGCAGCCTGGGCACACTAATTCATTCATTCATTTCTGTGTTCCAGAAAATCACCAAGTGTCTCTCTGGCCGAGTGCTGGGAATTCAGTGATTTGCCTGACTTGCCACACTCCAGGGCCAAGGGTTTCTGTCATACTCTGAGGCCATGTGGGGGCTGAGAGGATAACGGGCTTCGGGGTCAGTTTGAGAAGAGGGCAAAAGAGTAGCCCGTGATTCTGCCCAGGTCGTCTACCACTGGGAGAAACCACAGACATGGGGCCTCCCTGGTGGCTCAAGGGGTTACATCTCAGCACTGTAAAACTTATCTGCAGCCACTGCAGCACGAGTTCGATCCCTGGCCAGGGAGCTTCCCACATGGTACAGCAGACCTCTCCTGCCTCGCCTGCTGCTCCCCTTAGCTGTGTATTTCAGTCAATCTGCCTGTTCTGCTCCCCACTGTCTCTGGTGAATCCTCCCCTCAACCCTCTGGCCTACACCCCTGTTCTTGTATGCATAAATAAATCTTAAAAAAAAAAGAAACCACAGACATGAGTAGGGAAGCTCCCAAGAGGCAGGCAGACGAGAGGCTAAAACTGGGCCAACTTTAACCAGGCCCATCAGCCCACTGGGCTACGCAGGCCCACCCAGCACAGGCGGGCCCAGACTCCTGCACAGCGCCTCCTCTCCAGTGCGCTTGGCCATGAGCGGGACCAGCTAGACAGGTGGGTGACTCAGGATCACCCATCCCCACCACAGGGCAGACCCTCCTGGGGTGGGCCCTGAGCCTTCCTATATGAGGGGGGAATGGAGACTCTAGAGGTATGAGTCCCCGAAGGTAGAAGGGGAAGAGAGAGAGGAGAGGAAAGGGCCTTTGGAAACAGAGAGCATGGTGCAAAGGAGCGGGGAGCCTCAGAGGCCTGGCCTGGTGGTTCTAAGTGATCTCTTGTCAACCTTCCCCTCCATGAAATCAGCTCCTCTTTCAAACTTTTTCTCTTCCTATTCTTATTTCTCCCATTTTCCCTCTCTCAAGTCTAAGCCCTCTGTTTACCAAGGATCTTTTTTTAAAAAAAAATTATTTATGCATATAAGAACTGGGGTGTAGGCCAGAGGTGGGGGGTGGGCAGCGGTGAGAAGATTCACCAGAGACAGAGTGGGGAGCAGAACAGGAGGATTGACTGAAGTACACTGCTGAGAGGAGCAGCGGGTGAGACAGGAGAGGTCTGCTGCGCCATGTGGGAAGCTCCCTGGCCAGGGATCGAACTCGTGCTGCAGTGGCTGCGGATAGTTTTATAGTGCTGAGATTTAACCCCTGCGCCACCAGGGAAGCCCTACCAAGGACCTTTGTTTGGAAGGTTTGTTCTAGAACTTCTGTCCTGAGTTTAGGGTCCACGGACAAAGTGAAAAGGAGAGAGGGTCAAGTGGGGGAATGGCAGGGGCCACTGAACTCACACTCGGGACTTCTGAACTTTGCGACTTTGATGACGGCCGGACTCCTATGTCTAAAGGATATATACATGTGGGGGAGTTGTACACACTTTCTTACAGGGTTTAAGGAACCTCTGACCATGGACCACTGCCATAAACTATGGCCCGATGTCCACCGTGTGGCCTCGTGGGCCCTGCGTGGGCTCTGGAGCGCCACTGCTTGGGTTTGAGTCATTTCCAAAGTCCTTTGCTTCCTACTGGTTTGGGCAAATAATTTAAACTCCATTTCCTCATCTGTGAAATAAGGAAGGAAAAACCACCCTCTAGGGCTGTAGTAGGGACTGAAATTAGACCATGTGGGAGAGCCTGAGGCCCGTCCAGCCCGTGGCCCACAATCATGAAATGTGGTTCTCCTTCCCTGAGCCTTCCTGTTTGGACCCTCTGGTTCTGTGCCTGCCATGTGTGCTTCCTCTCGGCGGCCTAAGCTCACCTACACCCTGGCCCAAGCAGCCTACCGTCCTCCGCCCCGCTGTGCCTCTGCAAAAATGCTTCCCACACCAACCAAGCCAAGCGCACATTCTAAGGACACCATCAGCATTGCCCGGGGCCTGGGTCTGAGCCACCTGCTCTCTGGTCCTCTCACTTCTAAGGCCCAGGGAAAGTCCTGCCACCGCCTGGAAGCCAGTGCTGGCCCTCCCATGCTCTCTCCACATCGTCCCCAGCCAGCCTGCAGCCCATCCAGGACCGGACAGTTCATTGTCCTCCTGGTTGCAACCTCCAGAGCTCAGGAGCACGCATGGTGAACCAGTGTCCCGTGTGGGACGCAGCCTAGCACCCAGGGTGACCTGATGTGGAGGCAGCCTGCATTCCTCGTAAATACGGGGCAGAGGCCCCATCCCCGGCCAATGGAAGAACAGCTTGGGCTTGATTTTCACTGCTGGGGGGTTGCCCTGGGCCCCCCACACCCTCATCCCATCCATCCACTGGGGCACTTGCTGGTGGAGTTAGGGTACACCGTCACTGGGGAGGGAGCAGACCCACGTGTACTGTCTTAGGCACAGCCTAACTCCAGAGCATCTCCCAAGGCGGCCCTAGCCGGGGCGGGCACTTGGCCCTTCCCTACCCACTGCGGCTCCGTTAGCTTCAGGTTGTCACGGTCGGAGTGGAGAGAAGGGCTAAGGGTGAGCACCGGGGATACCTCAGAGTAAAATGCACGAGCAGATAGGACTTCAGTAGGAACCAGGAGAGCAGAGCAGAGAAGCTCAGAGGCCCACACGTGGTCAGGACAGATTTGAGCATGGGAAGAGGTGGACCATGTGGACAGGAGACAGCAGCGAGGAAGGGACAGGAGGAATGTGGCTGGCCGGGTGTGTGGGTGGCAGGAGATCTGGCAAGAAGCCCAGAGAGACTGTGCCTCCTCCAGCCGCCTGTCCCGGCCAAGGTCTGACAGCACCCAGGAGGGGTGGGTAGAAGAGAACTAGACAAACGCCACCTCTGTTAGTGCTGGAAAAGAAAACCCACGGCTTCCGCCCCCTGTTCCTTCCATCTCCCCACTCATAAAGCTCCCTGCACCCACAAGTTTCTTTGTGCCCACAAGTCTCAGGCATCTCTTCTCTCAGTCACTCCCTTCCCTGCTCCCAGGGCTCCCTCCCTCCCGGAGATGGAACCAGTGGGGCCTGAGAGTCTAGGGTGGGAACGGACATGGCCTGGCCCGGAGACACCCAGGACCTGAGGTCAGAAGGAGCAAATTCATTCTAAATAGCATCCCTGTCTCTGCTCTGTAGGACAACGAGGGGTGTGTGGAGAGGGACTGTCTGGTAGCTGGGCTGGACTCCACAGAGAGAGCCTGGGGCTGAGGGACAGCCCAGTCTATCTGCTTCCCCCAGGGGGGACACAGCAGGCTCATTTGCCGAAACCCTGTGCCAGGAAGGCTGCCATGTAATTTTTCTGATTATTTCACATTTGATCTTCAATGCATATAGACAGGTGTGATTTGAAATCTTACAATTTATAGATGAGGATGTTGTCATTCAGAAAGGTTTGGGGAGATCCCAAAACCAGGAAGCTAGCTGGGACTTGAACCCAGGTTACCCCCATTCTAAAGCCATCTCCCCCACCCCCATTTCATCACCCCTCTGCAGGGGACATTCTTCCATGAGCTCCTCTCTCTACAGCAGCGCCCAGAGCCCTTCTTTCTTCCTGTGCCTCCCCCACGCCCCCAGCCTTGAGTACTGGCAGACAGGCCAGGGCTGGAGAGCTGGTCCAAACAAGCTGCCTGTGGCTATTTACATTTAAATTCATTAAAATTAAGCAAAATTTGGGGCCTCCCTGGTGGCTCAAGGGGTTAAGTTTCAGCACTATGAAGCTATCCGCCAAGGAGCTGACACACATGGCACAGCAGACCTCTCCTGTCTTGCCCGCTGCTCCCCTCAGCAGTGTACTTCAGTAGATCTGCCTGTTCTGCTCCCCACTCTCTCTCTGGTGAATCCTCTCACACCCCCTCCCCACACCTCTGGCTTACACCCCAGTTCTTGTATGCATAAACAAATCAATCTTTTAAAAAAATTAAACAAAATTTAAAATTCAGTTCCCTGGTTGGTTAAATTAGCCCCATTTCAAAAGCTCAGTAGCCACATGTGGCCAGTGACTGCCAAACAGGACAACATAGATTTGGAGCACCTTCATCGTGTCAAAGGACCCGTGGTCAGCACTGGGCTGGGTTATAGGCAGGGCAGGAGAGGGACAAAATGGGAGAGCCCTGGCAAGGCCTGGGGAAGTCTAGAAGTGAGGGTCAGGTGAGGGGGGCAGCAAGAGGCCTGTTGAGAGGGGGTAGGATAGGGCAGCTTGACCCGACTCCCGGTCCCTCCCTCCGATACTGATACTCTGGGCAACACCAGTGAGCAATTAATTGGCTAGGGTGGGGCCAGGGCCAAAGCAGAAGGGAGGCAAAGGTGATGGAGGAGGAACCACCTCGGCTCTCAGCAGGTCCCAGGGCTCTGGCCCTCCGGTCTTGCCTTTCCATCTGCCCTGCCGGGCCCTGATTTACCCTACCCAGTCGTGAGCTGGCTTCCTGTTCGCTCATCCAGGCCAGGGAGCTAGCTAATGGCTGCTGGCCACCACGTCCCCAATTAGCCTTATTAGCCTCTTGCTCACGAACTGGAGTCAGGGTCATCACCAGCCATGGGGGAGGGGCTGTGAGTGGCCTGTGAGTAACCAAGGCCCAGCTGTGACAGGGGTCCCCAGCCTTTCCCCCAGGCTGAGGTGCTGGGACCAAGCACCCCCCTGCTCTCCCTGGAGCCCCCCAGAAGGGAGAGGTCTGGGAGCTGGCTTTCAGAATGCAGGTTCCTAGTTTCTGAGAGGAAGAGGCTCCCTGACTGAAGGCACCCTCGTCGGGTGTGTGGCACGCGTGGTTCTTGAATGGTGACAACAGGGAATGGGGAGAAACAGGGGGAGTGCTTTTATATCTGGGGGAGTTGAATGGGGGCTGAGTGAGGGATCACAAGGAAGGGT
>PVIJ01005662.1:0-101066 GCA_004024925.1 Scalopus aquaticus
TTCTTTTTTTTTTTTTTTTTTTTTTTTTACATTGAACAGACAGGATCTCTGTCCTTTCCGTTTAAACAGGCTGGACCAGTTCAAGTTCCCAGTCAGACCAGGGGTGGGGGCGGCTAGTGTGCGCGCGCGGAGGAGGGGGACTCCGGGCCCGGCGAGGGCGCGATGGTTGGGGGGGCTCCCTCGCGGCGGCGGGCGGCGACCAGGAGCCGGGAGGCGTGGGGCGGCGCCATTCCCGCTGCGCCTCCCCTGTCGGCGGCCCTGGAGAACTGCGGTGGTACAGTCCGAGACGGCCCCCGGCTATAAATAGCGCCAGGCGCATGGCTCTTCGGGAGGCTTTGAGATTCCCGGCCCGGCGGCCGCGGGGAGCGGGGTGCCTATTAGGAACGGGGCTGCTGGCCTCCTCTTTGCCTTTTGGAGGTTCTTTTTGTAATAGCAGCAGGTGCAACTTTTTGTATTTTAAAAACATTGCTTTTCATTTTCGCGTGGGTATGTAAGGGGGCGTTATCCACCGAGCTGGGCTCTATTAGGGCGCCAGGCGGGCGAAGCAAAGGCAGGGATGGCGGGCGGGGCGGCGGCGAAGGCGGCGGCGGAGGTGGAATGGGCGCCTTTTTTCCCATCTGGTTCCCTTTATTTATTTATTTATTTAGACTAGAAAAGGCGAACCGACTTGGAGGGAGACCGCCCAGCGATTCGACTGCGCATTGATCAGTGTCGAGAGAAAAAAGCTACATGAATATATATTATGTGGATAAATCTATAGACAAGAGCTGTCTCTCGCGCGCGCTCTCAGTCACTCCGTCTCTGTTTTTTCCTCCTTGCATCCCCAACCTGCCAAAGCAGCCCCAAATCTTTCGCACTCCCGCCGGGCATCTACCGCCACCGAATCACCTGGGAGGACCGAACTGGGAAGCGGTCCGGCTGCGCTGAGGGTACGGGGCATAGAGATTCGGGGCCCGACCCTCGCCCTAGTCCTCTGAGAAGGCGGGAGGTGGGTGTTTCAGTACCGGACGGCCTCCCCTACCCCGAAGCGCGGCGGCAGGTCTGGCAGGCTGCTGGCGGGAGGAAGGTAGGAGCCAAGCGCCTCGGCCCGCTCGCTCGCCAGAGAAGGAGGCAGGCTCTGAGCGCAGTGGCTGGTGAGCCAGCGCGGGGGATCGACTTGATTTTGCCCTGCACTTCTTTACTGGTTCAAATTGGATTTTTTTTTTCCTTAATCCACCATCAAAGAGATAAAGCCCCGAATCGCTCTCTGGGCTGCGGCCGGACTCAGACTCGCGCGGCGCGCTCTGCCTAGGCGGGCTTCGTTTGCGACACCTCCTGCTCCAGAAGTGTGAGGCTAGGGGTCTGCGTGCGATAGCCAAGGGGCCGGCCGCCTGCGGGATCTCTGCCGGGTTCCCCACCAGACCCGCCGGGGCCAGAACATCCGCTGCGCGGGAGAGGGAGTGGCTGGCGCGGGAGCCGGGTCCAAGCAGCCCCGCCTCTGGGGGCGAGTGCTGGTGGTGAACTTGGGCTGGGAGAGCATATTTTCATTTTAATGATATTTACCTGCACCCTGTCCTCTCCCACATTTGTTTTTCCTGGGCAGCCTCTTTTCGGTTTCAGAAGCCAGGCAAATTAAAACAAAACAAAACAAAACAAAAACGCGCCCGCTCCCCCGCTGGTTGCGATGCTGGTGTCGGGGCAGAGCTGCTGGCTTGACCCTGGCCAGGGCCACCACTGGCTCCTTTCGGGGGTGTCCAGGGTTTCTCTTTTTTTTTTTCCCTCGGATTACATGACGTTACTAGGCGATATGTTCAAATTTTTATTTAAAGAAATGAGACCCCCGCTGTCTGAAATCGGAGACCTAGCCCGTTTGGTACAACCACAACGCGGAGCTCTCCAGCGCCAGGAGGAGGCCCAAGGAGGCCCCAAGGTTCGCAGCCCCAGGCCGGAGTGCCCACCCGGGACACCTCTCCTGAGGATTCAGGGCCCAAACCAAACAGCAAGTACAATTCTGAGAACTGTGGAACTTCATCCTTTTATTTTAAGATTCTCCTGCCTTTTCTTGATGGAGTCTTGTGTAAGTATAGTTGATTCATAACTCCGTTCCTGGGCTTACGTTATCCAGTGTTATGTGGTGGTCTAAGAGTGGCCCAAGTTGATGGAATGGAACAGAAACTCACACAGAGAACCTCTCTGCCCTGTGGCTGTGTGACTGGTGGCCTGTGAAGTGCTGGAATAAAGTGGGCCTGTCCCTGGCAGGCACAGGGGGGTCTGAGCCCCTGGCTTGGAGGTGTATACGTGTCTGGTCAGGACTGTGGGTGCTTGCGTGTGCATGCTGCGTGGGTGTGCACACAGACCCCGCTGGTGTCCACATTCTTCCTGTGTGTGTGTTTGTGTGTGTGAGTGTGTGTGGGGGGATGTGTGAGTAACCATCAGCCCGAGACCCCTTCCTTTTCCTTCCCCCAGGGCACAGCAGTAGGGGCCAATAACTTTGTTCAAAGATCTTCTCCAACATCATCTTGTGGTGCTGACACTTGCCTCCCAGAATCTCAAAACTGAGTGGAATAAATTTTCTGCCTTAACAGGGGGAGTTTAGGAGAGTAGTTTCCCCTCGAGGTTTCTTTCTCTCCATGCTCCTCCCCCCCCAAAGTGAAGCTACGACCAGGGAAGTGAAGGGAGCTGGGATGGGACTGGGAAAGGAGAGGGTGGCTGAGGCTGACCTTCCACTTTCCCCTGCCACCACTCCAGCCACCCCCAGATCCAAGTAAATTATTTACAGGTATTTCATTATTCATATTATTATTAATAATAATAGCCAATACATAAATAAAAGCAATCCTTGGTTGGAGTGACTGGGCAAGTGGGGTTATGAATGAAAGCAGGCATCTGTTTTTCTCAGATGCCTATGAAAACTCCTTACCATCTAGTGCCAGAGGCCTCCAGCACTGCTCCTCTGCCCCCTCACCATGGCCCCTCCCTGTTTCTCTCCACATGTGGATCCACAGCTGTGGAGAACTCTTTCTTCCTTAGGTGAAGGTGCTCACCCTCCCCTCTCTCCCACCTGATGATGGCTTATTTTGGATTTGGGCTCTCTCCCTTAGGGGTTAACACATTCCTCACTTCTTAGCTCTTGGGCTGGTGTGTGGTGAAAAGTCCCATCTCTCCCTCAGCTTGCTGGGGCAGAAGCAGCCAGGCCCTAAGCCCCAGCATAACTGAGCTGCCCTGTGTAAACAGCGGCAGGCAGCAGCAGCAGCAGCTTCAGAGAAGGTACTGATCTCTTAAAGGCACAGAGCTGCCTCTTGATTCCCACCTCTCTGCCACAGCGGTGTTATGGCTAAGAGAAGACATGCAGAGCTCTCAAACCCTTATGCAATAAAAGAGCAGGATCCCTGAGAATATAGTAGGGAACATAGTGGGCTCTTTGGAATCCTTGCCCTTGATAGAAAGACTTGAGTTAATTTTTTTTTAAACCTTAGATCATCAAGGCGAAATGTAATCAGAGAAATATAGGGCCAAAGTATTAAATCCATATGACATTTAAACAGATTTAAAACTTTTTCCGTAAGTGCCATCTCATGGCCAAGATTATTCTGTCATCGAGAGGGAGAAAGCTGGCACATGGCAGTGAGGAATGGGGACAATTGTTTCTTATTGTCTTTCTACCTTTAGGGTTTACATTTTGTTGCTGATTCATCTTTGGGGATATCAGGAAACCCCATGAGGTGAGGTTCTTGGCTTAGGTGGGGCAGTCCTAAGTCCTCACCATTGCCTCCTCCTGCTCCCACAACCCTTGCCCCTCCTCTTCCTGGAGGAGGGAGGAAGCCCCCTTCAACATCCAACAGCCAGCTTTCCCACTGCACCGCTAAACACATTCTGCAGCTTTGTCTAAGGCCACATACCCTCAGACTTGCTTCTCCTGCCTTCGTTCTCTTTCCATAAAATTGTGAACTCCAGGGGAAAAGGAACCAATAATCTACCCCCTCCTCCTTGGGAACCCCTCTAACAGGCATGGGGTGCAGTAGCTCCTGAGAAGGGAGTTTCTACACACTGGTGGCTAATCTGATTATGGGAGGAGGGTTGTTACTTCTGCATTCATTCACCTGGGCCCCAGCAATGGGGAGTGCAGGGCCTCAGGTCAACTCTCTCCCCGAAGGTGTTCAGGGCGAGGGACAAGAACAAGCACTTTAGAATACACGCAGAGGCTTAGCTTCCCGAGATTGTAGGACTTGGCGTCATTATTCTATCCTTGCGTTCATCCACCCTGTCGGGTCTCCCACTGGAAGCATCAGAGAAAGGACAGGCCTGGGAAGAAGCCGCTGTCTAGTCAGGCCAAGTCATACCAAGTGAAAAGCCCTGGAACAGCAAACGGCAACAGATGGTTAAATGTCTTCCAGGACTGAGGAGTTCCACATGCGAAAAAACAGCACCAATCTAAGTTGTGTGATGATCTGTGATGGGGATGCAGCCTTGAAGAAACGGGGTCCCTTGTGAAGTAAGGAGGTAGAGGGTGGGTGACAGAGGAGCTGGGTGAGGACCCGACCTTAGGGCAAGAAAGGTTAGCACCAAGAGTAACCTTGGCTCTCTCAGGGTAAATTGCAAGCAGAGCTGCCATCTGCATGGGCTCTGGTGGCAGAGACCAGCACTCCCATCAAATGTCTCCCTGGAGTGACCACTTCCCAGGCCTGCAGAGGGCAGTGAGGGGAGGCTGGAGAGCGTGAGACTGATGTACTCTCTGTGGAGAGCTGACGTGTCCTTTGGGCAAAAAGAAGTCTAAGGTTGGATAACCACGTTTGGGGACCCAAATTAGGCTGGAGGGAAAGGGCCAGCCTGTGTTTGCCAAGGGATTGGAGGAGGTGGTAGAGTTCACGTGAGTGGCACTCAGGGGAGGCTTTCCAGAGGAGCGAGCTCTGCCCTGGCCTGGCAGGGAGGAATGGGTCAGCTTGAGGAGAGGAGGGAGGCTGAGGCAGTGGGTAGTGTGGTCTGGAGTGGGCAGTGAGCTCAGGCTCTCCTGTGATGGTGAGAAGGTAGAGCCTCCTAGTTGGGGCCCCACTGTGGAGACAGGCTGTGTGGGCAGGATGGGGTTTTGCAGGTAGCCTCAGAAGTCCTTCCCAGGAAGACACATTTTCAAAAGGAGCCAGGGTGGGGCAGTGCTCAGACCAATAGGTAAAGACACCCTCCAGGTGGAAGATTTTGAAGTTTCAAGTCCTGCCTCTCCCAGCACTAGCTCCATGGCCTTGGACAGTGGATTTACTCTTTGTGACTCAGTTTTCACCTTTCATACAAGAGGACTAGAACCCACTTCAGCCAGTTGTTGGGAGGATTAAGTGAGTAAACGCAGGGTCAGTGTCTGAGCAGTCCCCCACAGCACCGCCCCCCCACCCCCCCCAGCCCAGCGTCACTCAGCAGCCACTGGGGGCCCAGAGGCTGGCAGAAGCCCCTTCCACAGCCTACAGGGAGGGGTGGCTCTCTGCTGTACCAGCACCCCCCTCCGCCAAGTGGGCATCCTTACTGGAGCCACAACTGTTTCTCAGCTTGCTCCTGGGGCCAGGAAGCCTTGCAGGAGGGCGGGGCCTGCCTCACTGCCTCTTCTTGGGGCCTGCCCTAGGAACCAGCTGCTGGCACTCCGAGGCCCCTTCTTACCTGAGAGGTGTTGCCGCAGCGAGTCCTTTTAATTGTGATGTTTTACTAATTAGTTTTTAATTATGTTAATTTATTGTACATGAGCCCTGAGGTTTTCAGACACTGGGCTCCCTTTAGAAACTGGAATAGTAAGTTGTATTTATCACACACACATTGCTGTGGGTAAATGTCACTTTATCATGGCCACAATTTCTTTGATAATGTTATTGTTTCCACCTGGGCTCTCCCATCTAAATTCTCTCTACCTAGCCTGGGCTCTCGAAGTCTAGCACACCACCCGTTAACGAGTACTGCGGTTAAAAAGCAGTGCCCGCGGGCGCTGCGGATGACGGGGAGTGTGGCGGGTGGGCAGGGCAGTGGGCTTCTGCTGGGCATGGCTCAGGGTGAGACACAGGATGTTTACACCAGGCCAGGACTTCAAAAGGCTCTTATCTGGGGGGCTCAGACTCATGATCCTGGGTAGACCCCTCCAGCGCACTCACCTAAGAGGTGTGCTGACCAGAGCTGGGCAAGGAAGCTGTGGCATATAGCCTGGCGAGAGGGCAGAAGGGGCTGGTGGTGTGGAAGGAGAGGGCACACCTCGCAGCACTGAAAGCCCTGGAAGGTGCAGCGTAGGCTCCGGCTTGGGGCCAGAGTGTGCAGCAGGGGCGGCTTGTAGGGAAGACGCAGGGTAGGGACTCAGTGATCCATGCTGCCAGCTTGCCGAGGAAGAGCGCCATCACTGGCACAACACTGGGACAAAGAAGAACATGGGTATTATGAAGAGTGGGTGAGAAGGCCTTTGTCGCCGCCCTGCCCCTTGTCCTAGCACACGTCTGCCTATTGGGAGGGGCACTCTGTTGGGCACATTCGCCATAGATCATTTCTGCTTTCAAAGGATGGAGATTTGCTACCATTGGGAACATTTAAAAGAAGATGCCACAGGTTTTTAAGAACTGCCCTCTCTACCCTCAGATACTTTCCAGATGATAGCCTTCTTTTAATAAGCTTAAGTCTTCCAAAGTCGAGATGTAAAGTTGTGTATATAGATTTGGTCTCTTACAAAACAGACACATGAATATAAATTTTGCTCAGAGAGTAAAATTTAAAGAAACATAGGCTATAAATACCACCAGGCATTTATTAACTGAAAATATGATGTTAAGGCTTAAGTCACTATACTGGAGATGTAGACAAGGAAAGGTGCTGTGTAGGGAAAGAGGTTGGAGTTTGGAGCCAGACAACTCTGTTGCTTCCCGCTCACATAGCCGGCACACCCACAACCAGTTTCCCCATCTGAAACATGGGCATAAGAACATGATCTAGGATCGTCAAGAAGGCTAAGAAAGGTAATAAATATCTAGTGCCTACCGCATTGTAGGTGCCCACTAAATGTGAGCTGGAAGTGTTACAGGTGTATTCATTAAAAATACACTTAAGTCTCTCCTTTCAGGTCTTAGCACAAGCTGCAGCAGAAAGGAGAATTTCGAATATGAGGGGTGGCACATAGAGGTTTTCTAAGGAACAGGACAGCCAGGTTTCTTCCCAGTGGTCCTCCCCGTATGTTGGGGAGATGAGAAATATCTAAGTTTGTGTGTAGGTATGATGTTGTGTGAGGGAGTCTTGGGGAGCAAAGCCCATGTTGGGGAGGGCCTGTGAGTTTCTCCCAGCACAGCGGCACAATGATGCGTGTGCCTGCATCATTCAGACTCAGGAGGGGTTCACACTGTAGCATACACCTTGGCCTCCCCCCCCAAGGTTGGGGAGCCTGCATCCACTCATCTGCATCCCCAGACCATGGGAGACTCCCACACAGGCTCGCATGGTCCCCCCACCTGGGAAAGGGGAAGGGTGGGCAAGTTCTGTGACTCACTCCCTGGCTCTGTGCCCCTCGCTGAGTCACAGTGTAATTGATCCCTCCTTGTGCCAGGTTTCTACTATCATGTGACCCAGAGCAGGGTCATTTCCAGACCAGGGCTGGGGAGGCCTGGCTGGGAGAAGCACTCTTAGGAGGCAGGGGCAGGCTTCCGGAGTCCAAGGATGGCATTGCTCCTCGCGCGTGATTTCCTGGATGTCTGCTGAGGTGCTATGTTTGGAGGGATCGAGGTCGATGCACCAGCTACCCACCAACATACATGTTCCCTCGCTGGCCTCCGCTGGTATCCCCACCAGGGCAGCGCTGTCTTTGGACAAATGACTGCTGGTAAATGGTGAGGGGAGTGGCTTTGTGTCTGGAAACCTTGAAGATGCCAATGGTCTCTGTGCTTCTGGGGTGAGGACGTGTCATCCTTGTTTCTTATGAGCTGTATGTAGGCTTGGAGGAACTGAGGGTGGGCTTTAGGAGGTGGGTGTGTGTGACCCACACAACATACAAGGGCAATGTCACCCCTTGGGGGCCCAGCCCCATGCTGTCCTTGATTCAGAAAGAGAAAGACCACTTCTCCTGATGAATTGGGAAACTCTATCTAGCAGGTTGAAACCACAGGTCCTCCTGGTCAGAGAATGGGGTAAAGGTTCCCTCTGCCAAGGCCTTCTCCAGTAGGTAGGCCTGGGGTGTGGCCCAGCAGGCCCCTACACCAGTTATTGTCCTCCAGGCAGGCTTGCTATAGACAGAATCAGCGTCCCGCCTGGGACCAGTCATGTCATTTCTCTTGGTTTTCTATCTTCATCTATAAAATGGGCATATGAGATTCTCCTTCTGTCCCAGAAAGGCCTCTAATGAGTATGCAAGGCTCAAAGAAATTACCAGTTGAAGTTATAAGCCTCTCCTTCCCCTCATTTCCTCTCCTTGCTCTGGTTCTGTCTGCCGAGCCGGCAGCCACATGAGGAGACGTGTGTCAACTCTGGGTGTTAATGACTGCTCCCAGTTTTGAGATGATCCCTGCTCAACCTCACAACCTGCCCAGTCAGAGCCAGGTCTTGATAGGATTTCAAGTCAGGGGTGACTTTTGTGGCCATCAAACACCAGATGGGCTCAATCGGGTTTGGATGGAGCTCACACATACCTTTAGGTCATCCACTTCCCCTTTCTGGACCTCATTCTCTGATTGATGAGATGAGGGTGGTAATCCTTGATCTACACATTTCCTGGGGTAGAGGGAGGATCAGAGGCGAGGCTGGAATTGCTTCCTGGAGTGCAGTGTGCTTGGACTTACATGGGCTCGTCTCCCTACCCGCCCTGTCCCACCCTCTGCACGGCGCAGCCTCAGAGCAGCCCAGGAAGAGAGAGAGCAGCCTGGTTCTCACATCCATCCTCCTCCTCCTGATTATTTCTCCCAATCACACTTAATAGCTGCCTGGCTTTTGGCTGCAGCCCGGTATATAATAACCTGCAATTATTGTCCACTTAAGCTGTCCCCAGGGCCTTGTCTGTTGCGCTGCCCAGGCCTGCACCGCTGGCCTGCTGATTTCCCTGTCATGGCCAATGGGAAGAAATCCCCCGAAAGGGCTGGACTGACAACCTGTTTGGCAGAGCTGCCACCTCCATGGCTGCAGTGAGGGAGCCTCAGAGGCAACTTGCTCCAGCCACAGCCTCGTCCAGCATGGGTGCCTGCTGTTTGGGGGGCCTAGCCCTCTGAGCTGTCCACACCCACCCCTACCTTATGGCCACGGTCCTGTACAGGTGCTGTCGTCATTGCAGCCCGTGCCTTTGCTTCCCCTTTACCTGATTCTACCCACTGCTTACTAAAGCCCCGACCCTTGACAGGCTTATTTCCTCCTTCTCAGCTCCTTTATAAGGGAGGCAGTATCATTTTACATACCAGGCTACTGGAGGAAAAGAAAGGGTCAGGATCTTTCCTAGGGTCACACAGCCAGGAAGCAACTGAGTGAAAATTCAAAATCAGTTTCACTGATTCCGCGCCATGCGGCGTGCACTTCATTCTTATGCTGAGCTGTCTGCTTTCCCCATGCCAAGTCCCACGCCACCTGGGTGGCTCTGCTCAGTGCCACCTCTTCTGGGAGGCCATCACCACCGCTGCAGTGATACTGGTCTCTGCTGCTCTGAACTATTGCAGCCTGAGTCGGCATCAGGTGCCCGGGGCCGATGTGGGCACCCTCTTCCCCTTCTTGCTATGTGGATTCACACAGTGATTCTGTGCAGACAGGACTCGGGTAAGCGCTTGGCGTTGTTAAATCTCCTCTTCCAGCTCGATCCATATTCTCATGAGCATCTCTCTTGGAGCTCAAGCCTTGCTACTCCTGAAAAGGGTCCTCACCCATCTCTGTGGCCAACGTCTGGGCCTTCTCTTCAGTTCCCTCTGATGGTGATGCTGACGATGTTGACAAATGTCAGGTTTCTATGCACAGAAAGACCCGGCGGTGCATTGGGAGTAGTCAGATGTTGGTATTTTCACACCACTCAGACTCTAATAATGAGACGACTGGGGGGACCAAAGATGGTGTCTGAACCCTCAGTGAGGGCCTTTATCCCTAGTGCTGCTTCTTGGTGTGTATCTGTGCTTGGCAGGAAGTGTCTTTGTAAGCATGTGCCCGTGGTCTACAGCATAGTGGGGCTGGGGCCTGTGATGAGTAAAGTCTTCTGACTGTCAGGCCAGAGGGCCCCAAGGACTGAGAGCAGAGAAAGGCCCTGAGGCTTTCTGTCCAGAGGGTCCTCCTGACTGCCTTCTTCCTTCTGGTCACACGGGGTGGTCCTGGGCTGTCAGCCAAGGGCCCAGGACGCCTGTGGACTGGGCTTTGTTGGATGTACCCACCTGTCCAGAGCCCAGGCTGCTGGGGGACTTGTCCTTTCCCCTGCCCAGCTCTCTGGGCCTTTACCTGAGTGCCCCATGCAGACGCTTGCATTTTTTAGTTCTTTGTCTTGGAAACAGATTCTCAGCAAGGAGGCTTTGTTGGGAAAGAGTTTGGGGTAGCCTGAGACTCCTCTGGCCCCTCAGATCTTGCAGGTTAAGTGTGAGGCTGGCTGGCAGGTGCACTGCGCGAGGCCAGGCTGGTGCTCTGGAGGAGTCAGCCCTCCTCCTCCGTGCTGCTATAGACTGAGAGACATGAGGGAGGCAGAGGGCCTCTGTCCTGACTTCCAGGCAGCTGCTCCCCAGTCTCTCGCAGTCCTGCCCTGTCTCTCAGGTCAGAAGCATCCACACTATTGGGTTTCTGGCTGTTAGTTTTGGGGTGAGAACTCTCTCAGTGGGGCTGAAAATTTATCCTCAGGCAGGAGCAGCATAGGTGAGGTCAGGGGACCGGAATAAGCCCTTCCAGTTGCCTGCAGCCGGCATTTGGGGGCTTCACGAAGCGGCGTACACACAGCGGTCTGTGTTTTCTCTGTCGTTTCACTCTCCAGCCCCAGGACTCTGTCTCTCCCATGCCAAGGGGAGGAAAAGGCTCAAGCGCACTAGTTGAAGGTCACACATTCCCTTTCAGAGAAATTCAGTTTTGTATGGGTAAATTCTCCCTCTTTGGAGATTTTCCTCCCCTCTCCCTAAGATGGCATCTGAGGTAAATTGAAGTTTCTGTACCCCATCATGGGGAGAAGACCTTTGATTTTCCTTACGCTGTTTTCTGGGGCTTGGATGGGCTCCTTGGGGTGTGGCAGCCGTGATCTGGATCCTGGGGATCCCAGAGCAGGCGCTGAAGACTCCCTTGCTCTCCAGGTCCCCGCCAGATGGCATGATGGCATGGGAGCCTCTCCGCTGGCCTCCTCCTGCACTTACCTGTGGGCACCTGTACCTTTGCCCCCTCAACAAGACCCTGGCTTACAATTATCTTCTTACATTTGCCACTCTGGAGGGCAACCACATGGCTTCTGGAATTCTCCCAGACCTAGGGCAGGTAGCATGAAAGGACAGGGAGATAGTCATGAAGTTCTTTAAGTCATGAATTTGCATCTTTCTGCCTAAACTCCTCTTCTTGGAGGCTTTGGGTCCTGGCTCCAGGTGGCCTGGAGCCACCCAAACAGAGAGTGCTCCAGCCCCCAGCTTTTAGCTCCCTTGGAAATGCTGTCCTTTCTCTGCCTCTCCCCCACAACTGCTTAAGGTTCAGTTCTGGGGTGAAGGGTGTGTACCCAGGGAGTGCCTGCCTTTCCCCTGTCTTCATTCCCAGCTCCACTCTTTCTCCCCAAGTCAGAGGACTTCTGTGGTCTGTTTACCCCAACACCCCCACCCCCAGGCTCTGGGGACTCTGAAGATTGGTCCTACAACCTAGTCACTGTGGATGGGCCGCCTGGGGTTTTGGATATTGAAAGAAGATGGACCCATGCCACCAGGAAACTTAGTTAAGTCAGCTCGGCAGAGTCTATGAGAATACTTATAATACGCAAAAACAAATATTTCCCTCTGGGTGGCTTTTAAAACTAGTTTTGATTATTTGGAGAGTAAATCCTTAGCTACTTAGAAAGCTTGGCAATCGAAAATGATTCATTTGTCAAATATTTAGGTTAGTTGAGATTTAGCAGTTACTAGCGTGTAGAAGAGGTGTGATTGCAAATGGATCAGACAAGCTTTGTGTGTTATGCTCTTTGTGTACAGCACATACAGTGCCCCCTTCAACATAGCACCACTCTCCTGTGTGTGCACGTGTGTGTATGTGTGTGTATGTATGTGTGTATATGTGCCCGGGTTTGTCAGAGACGTGCATGCATCTTCCTCATTGGGGTTTGTTATATTTTCTTTGTGCTGCTAACGCTTTTGGCCTCTGGGGGTGCTATATATATACAGATCCAGAATTTGGGAAACACAGGATTTCAACCTGAAAGGAACCCTAGGCATCTTTGAACTCACTTTTCTCATTTTACACATCTGATAAACAATTAACATCCAGAATCCAGATCTACAATCTAGACGCCTCTCTCTCTCTCTCCACACATACTCACACACTCACTCTATAGTAATATATAGCTATTTCCTCGTTATTCAACATTTCTTTGTTTCTCTCTCCCTTGTGCTTCCTTTTTGTCATCAGTCTGTCTGCCTTTCTTCCTCCCTTTCCTGCTCTCTGTTCTTGAGTCTGAACTGAGGCTGGCTTGGGCCTTGGAGATGCTGGCTCCCAGGAAGTCTGCCTCAGCAGTGTGTGAGGCCAGGTCCCCCCAAGTACCTGAAAGTGGAGGCACAGCCTATTCCCTGCCTCCCCACTAGCTGGGAGCCCCGAGACCAATGCCATTGTCCTTGGGGAAGAGACACAGAGGGAGGAGGGTGGGCTGGCCCCACTATTATCCAATCTATTTTCAGCCTGATCCTCTTTCCCTAGCTCCCTCCTGGGGGCGCTGACGTTCTCTGAGGGGGAGGAAATGGGGCTACCTCCTTGCCATTCCTCCCTCCTGAGTCCTTTTCTGTAGCCTGAGACATACGGCTTCCGGTTCAGGTGCTTTTAAGGGACATTGTACATGCTGCTTGCCTCATATCCTGGGGACACAGGGAGGCGCTCCCTTTCCAGCCCTGATATCCCGATGCTGAAGTTTGCCCCCAATCCAACACAGATGCTGTGGAAGTGATGGCTTTGGTGTGGTTCACTTTTTCCAGACAGACATGGGATCTCAACTCTCATATGAACTGAGAGGTGAGCTCTTTTACTCCTACCCTATTGGAGGAACCCAGCCACTAACGCCCTCAAAATTCCTCCAGGCTGTCTGATCATCTCCAGTCATGGCCAATTCCTTGAAAGAAAATCCTGCCTTCTACATTTTTTTCAAGATGCCCCCCGTCTGTTTCTTTCCCCTGACAAAGGTCTTGAAATGGTCTGTTTTGTTTTCAATATCCATCCCTGCTTTCTCAACTTTTTTGTTTCTCATTTGCGCTATCATATGTATGGATCTGGCTTTGACTCTTCCACTTGACCAAAATGACTTACTGAAGTCATTGGTGGCTTCCTTGACCAAATCTAGTAGCAGCTTCTTTGGTCTTTGTCTTAATGCTATTCCTTGAAATGTCTTCTTTCATTTATAAGAAATACGGTTTCCCCTTTTTGTTCAACTACTATTGACTGGGTCATTTCTGGCCAGTCTCTAAATGCGGGGGTAACCCTGTTCCCATCCTTGAACTTTTTTTCTTTTTAGTGGTTTGTGACCTCCTAGGGCTGCTACCTTTTTGAAAGGGGTAGTGATTCCCTATCATATACAAATGGTCCCCACTGAGCATGTCGTCTCTTCTGCCTTACTGAGTTCCAGTCCCTTATTTATGACTTCTATAGGTTTCTATCAGAATACCTTCAGACTTGGGAATTTTTTTTCTGTGAGAAAAGATATCACCCCTATCTGAAGTCCTTGTTTTGGTTAGTGGCCCTATTATTTACCCAGTCATCTCAGCAAGAAGGAAATCAGACCTTATTGTATCCTCCCCTCATCCTATAGATGTCCATGGTCACCAGGCCTGCTATCTCTACCTCATCTTTGTCTCTCCCCACTGGGTCCTCATTGTCCATAATCTGCCACCTGGTCTTTCTGTCGTTGGCTTTGCCTTCTTTGACCTTACATAAACATCACACTGCTCACACAATAAGCTTTCTAAAACAGGTGTGGTTATACCAACTCCCTTCTTAAAATCCTTCAGTGGCTCCCTCTTGCCTCCAGGATAGATCCCAATCTTGTTGGCTTATTCCAGGATCCTCATACCCACCTGCCCCATCTGCTTGCCTTTCTAGGCCTGGCTTCTGCCCTCATTCCTTCCCCTTATCCCAGGCCCACAGCTCCTGCTGGCACCAGTTTCACTCTCATTCTTCCTGATTCCTCTAAATTCTGCAGGTCCCTACGATTGTTCTCAGTTCAGGCCTGTGTTCACAGGGCTCCCCGTCCTGGAATCATCATCTCCTTTCTTTTCCTCAATAATTGCTCAGTTTTCACATTGTTCCTTGAACATCATGGCTTCAGGGACGCCTCGCTTGCCTGACTCCACAGTCTAAGACAGAAGGCTGTTGCACACTCCCGAGACACCCTACTTGTCATAGCCATCTGCACAAGGGTCAGTTGTCATTATTCATTTATAGTTGACTCCCCCAGGCTCCCCAAATGTGGTAGACTGCGTCTTCCTCTAGGGCAAGACTGTGCCTTCCTCATTCAATTCTCCATTCTAGCCCCAGGCCCCTGTGTGCACAATCTACTTCTCTGATTGGGTGCCTGAAGAGCCTTGAATGGTGTTCTGAGTAGCATCTTGACCCTTTAAGGGGTCACCATGTGAGGAAGGCTGTCCCCACTATGACAGTGACTTGAGGAGATTTTGAGTTTCGAAAAGTATGGCCAGGGAGCTTCACACAGATTGGGGTGGGGGCAGGTTGTATCAAGGACCCAGGGACTGGCAACAGTGTAGACATGAAGTGCGGGTCTGAAATGAGTGGTTTTTCCACTCCCATCCCATATGCTTCCAATGGAGAGTCCAGGAGATGGAGTCAATTCATGCACAATTGAAAATGAACGGAATCCAGGAATGGGTGTCTAAAAAACTCAGTGCATAACAGTGAAACGTCCTTACCTTATTGAGAGGAGGCTTTCTTTTCCTTTCTGCTCTTTCCAGATCTGTTCTTATTCCATGCCTTGGACCCATCTCTTCCTCTTCCAAGTGCAGAATCCAGAAGAAGATGTTCTCTGTTTGGAATACCAATCCTATCTGATTGGCTGCTAAATTGTTAATATTATTGTTATTCTCTACAATACATATGCAACTTTCAGATATTGCATCTGGAGGCTTCTACCCTAGAGAAGAATAAAATTGCTGTTGGAAGAGTCCAAATAGTGCCTGGGGTTCTGAGGTTCAGGCCCGCTAAATTGGTAGCTTTTTTTGGCTCTGATTCTGTGATAAGAGCAGGAACACCCTCTCATGGCCCTGTCACTCTTGGCCCACGCTCTCCAGCCCAGGGACAAGTAGGGAGGCTGCTTTTCTGCTCTTTGTTATACTGGGTTCTGCCCCATCTCTCTAAAGCGATCTTATAAATCATTGATGAGAATACTTCTATTTTTGTCTTAAATACCCTAGCCAAGAAAGCCTTATGAATACTTTCCAAATCAAGTGCTGGCATCGCACGATGCTTCCTCATTGATGGCAGCCCCGTTTCATTGTTTTTTTACTTCTTGGCCCTGCCACCCATGCCAGCAATGCCAAGTCTCAGCTTGGGGGTGGGTAGAGGGCTGACCCTGGTGCAGAATCCTCTGTGGCCTCTCTTTTTAAGACTGGAGTGCCTTTCCTTCCCTCTCTCCTGCAGCTGCCCCTCAACCCCTTCTTAAACCTTTAAACCTTGAAATGCTGTTACATCGTGACTGATATTTACCTCTGAGAAGTTTCCTCCTGCTGCCTTTCCTGCCGCTGGAACCCGGTCCCTCCATCCTGACCAACGCCTACTCTGTGCCTAGGAAGTCAGCTCATTGAATGTTAACCTACATTTGAAGACATTAAGTTCCTGTGCAAAGGAGAAGCTCCCCTGTAGTACACCCCAAATACCCCAAGTTTATAGAGACCACATCCCTCTTGTTCAACACTGTGTCCCAGCTAGAGCTGAGGGCCTAAACACACGACTATTGTTGCTGAATAATGAATTGGGAAATAAATAAATAATTGGGATTAGATGCCCCAAACACTGGTTCTCCTCTCTCCCCCAGAACCACTTGAATCTCTCACGCTAAGAGAGTTCATGCTGGATTTTTTGAGGCTCATTATTAGTCTCAACTGAGAAAGATGGTTCAAATGCATCTTTCTTGATTACCTTCAACTTGTTTGGACTTTTCTTTGATTTTTTTCCCCTTAGCATTCATGTTAATAATTTATATCTTTCACCTGAGTCAATCCTGCCCTGACCAGAAACACCTGGGGAAGAAAGTATGTCTACTGACTTCATAACACAACTGTGAATCTCTTTTTTTCTTTATAGCTTTTTCTTTTTATTGAGGCAACACTGGTTTACAGCCTTGTGACTTAGGGAAATAACTTCACACCTCTTCAGATATGTGTTGCCACACCACAACTACCACCAAGGCACCCATCGCTTTAATTTTTCTGAAAGTACTTGTTTCTTTAATTTGCTTTTTATTAAAGAAGTACCATTGTTTTAAATCCTTACTAATATTTTGACATTATAAGATTTCTCCCCTTTGGTGTGGTCATCTTAACTCTCGCAACACCAAATCACCCATAGTCCTTCACGATGTTTCCTTGTGCTCCCCTCCCCCTTTCCCTTCCCCTCCCCACCCTTGCTTGGATGCCTCAGTTCTCCACTGCAAGCCTTGACTCATTCCATGTTTAATAAATGGTTTCCCACCATTTGATGGAATGAATGAGTCTCAACTCTCACCTCCACTTTTACTTTTAACATTAGAGGTTAGACTCTAAGTCCAAGATGGACTACACAATATATTTTCGATCCTCTTTCTCATGATTTACATAGTATCTCTGTTGACAGCACAGAATATTATGGATTTACATAATCTATTTAATTGTGTAGGTAGGAAAGAGGAAAAATGTTGGGTAACTTAAAATTACCCAAGAGATTAGGTGATTTCTTTCATGTTTTTGCAATAATTAAATGCTTCAGAGAATTCATTCCTTGATATTTTGATCAGTGCCTTGATAGCATCCATTCTTTGTCATGGCTTACATGCCATTGGGGAAGAGTGATGCAGGAACTCTGGGACTATCCATAGTTCAACACAGACTGAGTTGAAACTGTTCATGATCTACGATGGGCTAATCCCTATCAATGCCACCCTCCCTGCCTCCATGGAGCTTACAAGGCTGAGAGGCAGCTGCATGACTGTGGTTCAAGCCCAAATGCTGTGCATTTAAGCCCATTAAAAAAGATGAGGTTACTTCTCATTAGGAAACTCATCTCATGAAGAACTTCTCACATGCAAGTTAGCTTTTGCACTGAGTATCAAAGGAGAAATTTGATCTTATGAACCAGGACTGTACCTAATTCCTAGGAGGTGCTCCACAAATGTTTGTTGGCAACCTGAGAGTAGCAGTGGTGTTCTAGGAGGAGGGAATGAGTGAGAGACAGTAGAGCGGGGAGAGCAAGGCTCATTTGGGATGCAGTGAGTCATATTCCGGGTCTGAAGCTGAAGCCTGGGGTGTCTGAGCCAGTAGCAGGGGAGGAATCTGGTTGGTTGGTTGGAGACTGAGTATGAACACCCTTGAGTTGAGCTCAGGATTTTAGACTTCAATCAGAAAGCCGTGGGAGTCCCTGAATGTGTTAGAGCAGATCTGGGCTGTGCTTCAGCGAGGGTAGGCTGCATCGGGGGGAGGGCTGGGTTGGATGCAAGAGGCCTGGAGCAGGTCCTTGTGAGGTGGTTGCTGATGACCATGTGGGACTACGTGGGGCCTTGGTGGGCCGTGCAGGCGGAGGGGCTACATGAAGACAGAATTTGAAGGGCTGGACGCTGCCTTCACGGGCAGCTTGTCCTCACAGTCTCTCCTTCCCCTCTCCCTCTCTCATCACCCTCTGTTCCGTGAGGACATCTCCTTCAGGAGTCTGGCACCTGTGTCTCCCACCCCACAGGGAGGTTCTCACTTATGGGGAGAATTGACTTTAGGCAGGTGTGGATATGAATTTATAAACATCCCTATTTATTTGTAATTAGTTATTTAATACCTTCCTCTGGTGCAAAAGGATTTGAGGACGATGGTGTGAATGTGTGTCAACGTGATTTCCCACCAAGTGGGGCTTGCAGTTTCATCCTGGTTTCTTATTTGACAGCAGGGTGAAGTATTAGAATTTTGAGGCTGATGAATAACTTCGAGTCCCACCTCATCGTGGCCAGCTCTGTGACCATCAGTTACATCTCTGCTCTGAATCTCAGGGTCCTTACCTGTGGAGTTGGGATGAGCATAACCTACCTCTCAGTACTATTGTGAGGATCATGTGACATCAGGCATATCAGGTGTTTGTTGTAGGACCTGGGCCACGGGAAGCCCTCAGATGGACAGTGACTATCATCAAAACTCTTTATCTCATCACCACTGTTATGCCTTTGGTCATCAGTGGTCAGGGTAGGGAGGATCTCTATTCAGATATCCTACCTTTTCTAACCCCCTGCCAACTTATCTCATATGTGCTGGCCAACTATCTCATTGGTGAGAGAAAAATGCATATATGTTTCCCCAAAGCATGATTTCCTGTTTATATCCCAATGTTCTGCTTCAAATCCTGCCCATTTTGACAAACTAGCACAGAGAAAACACTAGTAGATGATAAAGGTGCTAGCATCTCCATTTAGGCAGGAGGGTGGGTGATCAGGGGAGCGTGGGGTGTTGGGAAATGTTGGGAGAAACCCTAAGTTGCTCAGTAAGACCAGTCTGTGGATCTCCTCACCAAGAAGACAAGTGGTAAGTGTTAATGAGAATGTGGAGAAAAGGGAGCACTTGTGCAATGTTTTTTTTTTTTTAAAGATTTATTTATTTATACATACAGCTGGGGTACAGGCCAGAGGTGTGGAGTGGTGAGAGGCTTCACCAGAGACAGAGTGGGGAGCAGAATAGGCAGATCAGAAATACACTGCTGAGGAGAGCAGTGGGCAAGGCAGGAGAGGTCTGCCGCACCATGTGGGATTCTCCCCGGCTGGGCATCGAACTCGCATCGCTGCTGCCGACAGCTCCACAGCGCAGCACTTAACCGCTGCGCCACCAGGGAGGCCCCACTTGTGCAATGTTGATGGGGATGAAATGGGTTCAGCCACACTGGAGAACAATATGAATGCTTCAGAAAATATTAAAAAAGATCTGCCATGTGATCCAGCAATTTTCCCTGTGGGTTTATTCCCAAAGTAAATGAAAACAGAGTTTTGAAGATATAGCTCTTACTCTCCCATGTTTATTGCAACATATCTATACAATATGTATTTCACAATAGTCAAGATATGGAAACAACCTAGGTGTCCATCAATGAATTCATGGGTAAAGAAGATGTGATATATATGTATGTATTCACATAAATATATAAATGATGGAATATTATTCAGCCATGAAAAAGAGGGAAATCCTGCACTTGTGACAACATGGATGGAACTTGCAGCTAGTAGATAAAATAAATCCTGGAAATAAAATGCACAGTGGAGTGAATATAGACAACAATATTGTACTGTAATCAACAAACTTGCCAAGGAACTAGATCTCAATTATTCCCACCACAAAAAGGAAATGGCAATTATGCAACATGGCAGAGGTGCTAACTATGACCACAGTGGCAGTCATATTATAATACATGCATGTATAAAATCAACATACATAGCTTCAATTTACACAGTGTAATAGATCAAATATCTTTCAAAAAAATAAAATAGATTGCATTAACCCTAAAAGAAGACTGTGGGGTTTCTAATGGGGCCTTTTTTATCAGTAAGGTTCTAATAATGGAAAAATGGGGAAAAGACCCTGCAGCAGGAGGACCGGGGAGACTTTTTTTTTTTAAAGATTTATTTATTTATGCACAAGCTGGGGTATAGGCCAGAGGTATGGGGTGGTGAGAGGATTCACCAGAAACAGAGTGGGGAGCAGAACAGGCAGATCGACTGAAGTACACTGCTGAGGGGAGCAGCGGGCGAAGCAGGAGAGGTCTGCTGTGCCATGTGGGAAGCTCCCTTGCTGGGGATTGAACTCGTGCTTCAGGGCTCTGAATAGCTTCATAGTGCTGTGCTTAACCCGTTGTGCCACCGGGGAGGCCCCAGGGAGACTTTTTAATGGGTCATCCAGGAGTGGCTCAAATCACTCCCTGATCATTACCACTTTCTCCTATAGCTCGTCTTTACAATCAACCATGTAATATATTTCCTGGTGTGCTTCTAAAATGGAAGATGAATAACTTATTTTATTTTACCAGATTTATGTTTAATATCTTAATTGTCTTTTTTCTCCTTTTTACTCTGGAAAGAAGTACTCAGTGTCAAAGAGTTTCTGGCTTCATCAGCTCAGAACATCACCTCCTTGCCCTTTCTCTTACCCTTGGCAGAAGGTGACAGGAAGGCCGTTAAAAGCTGACTCAAGCCAGTCTGGGCATCTGGTGTCCCCAAGTGTCTCCTGGCTGAAGATCTCTGAGGGTTCAGGTGCTCCTGAGGGTGCTCCCTGCATCACTATTGTGGGAGAAGGTGAGATCCACCCCAGTGGCCTGTAGAGAAGTGCTTGCTGTGTGTGTGGGGAGGGTTGGGGGGGTGACACTGTGCAGATGTCAAGTCCCTACTGCCTTCCAGAAGTGCCCGGGTGACTGCAAGAGAGTGGATCAGCCCTCGGACCATTTCCAAGGGCCTTGCATCCAGCACCAGGCCTTCGTGCCATCTGGGTTTAGCTATAGGTCTTTTTTGTTGCTTGTTTGATTTCCCATCTGACTTATGTTCCTTTCATTTCCGCTAAATGCTGGAGGACTAAGGGGAAACGCTGATGTTGTATTCCCTGCTGAGTGCATGAACAGGTCATCTTCTTCCTCCTGCCACTCAAGGGCCTGCGTGATCTGAACCTCTGACCTTCCAGTTTATCATTTCTCTGTCTCCCAATTTGAGCCCTGTGCACTGTCTGGCAGTATTCAATGCCTCATTTCCAACTGGACTCCGCTGAGCCTGCAGCTGCCTCTACTTGTGATGGGTGGGCCCTGCCCTCCTGCACCCCCCTCCCTGTAATGCACCCCATCCCCTTCTGCTCAATCTTGGAGACCTAGGCCCAGGATTAAGTCTTCTTTGAAAGCCCTTCTTGCTTTTTGTACTCTCATGTCTGTCTTTTCAGATCAAAATGGGAACTGCCAAGAGGATTTAGAGGTCGGTAAACTTAGATGGGTACCTCACTGGTCTGTGAACATACTGCCTTCCCAGGCCATCTCTCAGCTTCTCGGTGGGGGACTGTGCACTCCCTGTCTTCTCTGAGGCCACCAGCATGGGGCAGGCTGCAGCAATGGCGACAGTGTTCTGTTGACTGTTTTCTTCCTTCAAGACAAGCATTCTTATTCATAGATGATCAAATATGAAGGCCCAGCCTGTGAGCTTGAAGGGGCACTGGGCAAGCAGTAGCTACATTCTGCCCTCCAGGCAGGGATGAGTCCAACCCATGGGCAGATGGACCCTCACTGCCCCTCCTGGGGGTCTCTGTTGGCTGCACCCACTCTGGAGTGGTGTTTGGGCAGGGACTCATGTCTAAATACAACTTCTGCCCCAGAGGGCCCAGTGTGAGTCTGACACAGCCTAGGTGCTCTGGTAAATGGGAGCAGAAGATGTGAACCCTGCCTTTGGAAGCTGGGGTATAGCTTCCATCCTGAGATCAGAGCTGGGGAATAGAAAGATTTGGACAGGCAGGGGTCTGGAGTGCCATTCCAGATGTGGGAGAGAAGCTCAGTTCAAGTCAGGCCTGTTTCCCCTGGCTTCTAGCACAATTCTGTGTCATCTCTTCTTGACCTCCATTTTCCCCTCTGTCAGGTGGGCATATTCCCCTGCACACCCGCACAAGGGATTTCAGGAGGACAACTTGAGGCGATGGGAAGGGAAATACACTTTCGAGGAGTCAGGTGTGAGCTCCTTTCTCACTCTGCTTAGAGTCAATGTTTCCCTCAAATTTACCTTCAAAGATTGTACGATAAGTGGATTGTACTTTTTCTGAAAACTTCCTTTTAAAAAATGTGTGGAGTAGTTGTATGATTAATGCATTGTAATAATGTCAACCGTATCAGCTGGTCCCTTCTGTTTTGTGTGTGTGTGTGTTTTGGGGGAGGTAACATGAGCTTTTCTTGACTGAAAAGGAACTTGCCTAGAAAAGAGGTGGCATGTGGCTCTCCAGCCCACCACTTTTAAAATCAGCTCTGAGGAAGGCAGCACTGGAAGGGAGGAGTCTGGAGAACTTGGGGCCAGAGTGGCGTTCATGTGGCAGGTAGATATTTGTTCTTGCACATCACAGTGTGCTCAGGTAGACCTGCTTTCCCCAGCTGTGGAAAAAAAGGGGTTCTGGGGCTGGAGGGCAGGAAGCAGACCCTGCTCAAGCCCTATATTTGGAATCCAGTCCTTTTGAATCAAAGATGTCTTTGGATAATGTAACTTAAGATTCAGTCCCTCTTTTTCCTGTTTTACTATGATTCTTGAGATCAGAGTATGAGCTTTGGAAACTTGACTGTTGTTGCTAGTTTGCTTGATTGATTAAGTGCTCTGGCTGGCAAATAGACTTATCATTTTAATTAGTTGCCAAGACTAAAAAAGTCAGAAACCTCAAAGTCTAGACGAGGAGGCTCCTACTCCTGGGCTGAGCAGAGAGGGCATCGTGCTCTCCAGTTAACTGCTGCCTGGCTGCCTTCTCACTTTGGAACACCTGGGCCTCTAAGCTCGTGAGACGGCAGCCCTGAGGTGGTCAGCTGCATCCAGGGTTCTGTGGGCACACTTACACTGACATGCTGGTCAATGTATTATTAGGTACACAATGTGTTAGGTGTACCTTAAACTATTATCTTAATTGAACACAACCAGCTTTCAAAACCCAAAGCACTCAGTTCCTACCCACTGTGTGCTCTTGAAGTTTCTGCACTCTTTTTCCAAGATTGGGTGCAATGGACAAAATGTGTGTATCTCTCCTGAATATACACGCTGAAGACCCAGTTCCCAATGTCACAATATTAAGAAGTGTGGCTTTTTGGAGATGGGTAGGTCATGAGGGAAAGGCCCTCATGAGTGAAACTAGTGCCCTTAAGATACCCCAGAGAGCTCCCTTGAGCCTTTTGCCATGTGAGGACACAGTGAGAGGATGGCTTTCTAGAAACAAGAAAGTGGGTCGTCATTACACACTGAATCTGCTGGTAGATTCAGTTGAACTTCCAGCTTGCAGAACTCTGAGTAATGTCTGTTGATTAAACCACCCTGTTTGTGGTATTTTTGTTGTAGGAATCTAAACAAAGACACTGGGGATGATCCAGCAGCCAGCGTGGTTGGGCAGCAGAGAGGGTCCTGTATTTGTTTCGATCAGGGGAGCATTTTGCAAGAGGGTCGTTTTAAGAGGTGGTTCATATGGTAGATTTGGGGAGTGAATATACATATCAGTCTTGGGCTAGGAGTTTAGTGGGAGAAAAGGTGAACTTACAAGAGTATTCCAGATTTGCAATTCCATTTGGTTTTTCAGATCTAAATTCTCTAGAAAGTTTGCTCTTACAGGAAAGCAATTTCGCACCACAGGCATAGAAAACTTGGGAGAAATGGAAATATCTATAATCCTATTTTTTAACATATTTTTCAATAATATTGTCACTTAAAAATGTATGAATGTAAACACTTATTAATTATAAATTGTTGATAATATATGCATAGAGATGTGAACACACAGAACAAAATCATATGCTTTCAGTAGAAAAATGAAGAGACTTTTACTTTAAAAGTCATAGCTTTTCTAGAATATAACACATCCATTGTAGATACTCAGGGAGCTAGACCAGGGCACTTCTGAAGCCCTGCAGCTCCGAAGCTCTATGAAAATGCATCTCCTTATTTCCCATCTAGTAAGATGGTTAAACAATTCTGTAAAACTCTGTTCATCGGTTATGCTGTCTCTAGCTGTGCTCTAACTAACATTGTACTAAGAATTGCATTTTTCTCTCTCCTGACTTAGATTTAAATCTTGCAATCACTGCTGGGAAGTGAGCTGTATCATCTTGAGAAATCAGACCACAGAGATGGGCCTGCAGCTGGCAGGCTGGGTCATCTTTAATCGCTTAACCCTTCAAATCAAAGGATGGGTTGTGGCAGCAGATTCTGCCTTGAAAATTTGCCATGGCAGATTTTCTCAAGGAGAAACTGGGAGTTAAAATGAAACCGTGTGTATAACAAAACCCTTGACTTATAAATTGACTTTGTGCCTATACACATGACTGGTTTTATGTGTATCTATCTCCTTGTAACTCTCTTTCATGGGTATGTGTCCATATCTGGGGACATGTATGACTCTGATATGTATGTACATATGCTTTCTTGTGAGACTCGGCAATGAATCTTTATGTGCATGTGTGCATGTGAGTGTGTGAGTGTGTTTGTATCATGCGTCTAAGGAAAATTCTTCCCTGCCTCATACAATAAGATCCATGCTATTCAAAGCTGGTATATTAAGTTGAAAAGTTAGCTGCGATTATTCCCTTCTGTGTTTATACCTTTGGGCAGTGCTCTCTAAACTGGCTTTGGGCTTTGCCGTGTGTTTTCCTTTAGTCAATGGGACATCACCAAATGTGATGAAGAGAAGCAGTGGTTGGTTGGAAAATTCTTTGTGTGTGTGTGTGTGTGTGCGTGCGCGCGCGTGCGCGTGTGTGTGCACCTGTGTGTAAATGCAAGAATATTGATTTAAAAGTCAGGACAAGTGACTTTGGCAGTTCCAGCTCTAGTTCTACTTTACAAGAAATTCTTTCTTGGTATGATGTGAAGGAGTTTAGGACAGGATCTTATCTGCTGTTAAAATCAGTACTTTGTATATGAAAGGTATTTTATTTCTAAGAATCCTCTCTTAAAACATGGGAAAATTCACATACACCTTTGCTATTGGTTAACACCTGCATGTGCAATAGCAGAGGTATGGCTGGGGGAGGATGCTTTGGAGCTGTTAGGGAACTTGGATGAGTGTGTGGGCATCAAGTACGTGGTATATTCCATACTTTATGTTTTATCCAGGTCTGGGCCTGCCCAGTCTTCTTGTAAATACATTTCACATACTACTCAATGGTGTGCGCTATATCAATTAGATAAAAAATTCAATTGACTTAATTTTTTTTTTAGATTTATGGACATTATATGTAGGAGAGGAAGAAGGACCGTATTATATTACCTTTTAACACAAAACAAACCAGCTTTATCAAGTACTAGCCAAGTCCTGTATGAAGCTCTTTAACCACAGAAATATATTATTAATGTTCCAGTTTTCCATATAAGGAAACTGAAGTCTGTAACTGGAAACTTCAAGTTTCCAGTTTCTGGTGTCAGAATTAAATCTCGACTATGGCAATCATACCTTATGTTAAAGCACTGCTTTTATTTTTATTTAAATTTATTACAAAACATTTGAACTGCACAGAAAACTTCAGAGAACAACACAATAAATACCTATGTGCCTATTACCTGATATTATTAGATTTTGATATTCTGCTATACTCTTTATATTTAATGGAATTTTTAAAAAAATTGAGACATTTGTCTCTCAAAAACCCTGATGTAGAAATTCTTTGTAGAGTCTAAATATCAATTGTGTGGATTGCAACTCTATGTATGATGACATTTAACAAGTAGAAAATTTCACATATTTAAACAATATTTGTGGTTAGAATTTGTACTCTTTTTAGGGTTTTTTTTTTTTTTTTTGGTCAGGGATTTGTGGGTCCTATTTTTGAAATATTTTCCCTTACTAGCAACAAAATACCCTTTTCTTTTTTTTTAGAGTTTCCTCCTGCTTGCTTAGGCTACACATCTATCTGAATTTAATGCTTGTGAGTGAATGAAGTAGAGACCTACTTTCACTTACTCCAAATGGACAGTGACTTACCCCAAGGCACTCACCCACAGCCCAATCTTCACCCTCATTTATAATCTTCTTCTGTACTATATGAAAGCTCTCTCTGAGCTCTGTTCTGTCCCACTTTTTATTGTCTATTGATGTGCCTACACTACACTATTGCTTTATTATAAAACTTGATACGGGTGGAGAATGTCTCTTCACATTATTCTTCCATTTTGTCCTGAGATAAATTGAGATACTCATGCATTGTGAGATAAGCTTGGGTAGTCCATAAAAAGCCTTTTCAGAATTTGTATTGTAATTGCATTAAATTTGTATATTCATTTGGAGGTGGTGTTGAGCTTTTATGCAACTGAGTCTTCCAATCATGCAAATGCACATCTTTCCATTTATTTAAATTTCCTTTATGATTCTCAGTAACATTAAAACCATTTTCTTTATAAAGGTCTTAGCTAAATTTTTTTATTTTAATCTTAGGAACCTTATAGTTGTTCTTATAATTGTAATGAGATTTTTCCCCTACTATTTATTCAAGTTGATGTATATGAACATTACTAGTAGGAAGATTATCTTTATACATAATGATTGCTTCTTTGTTCTAGTACTTGCTAGATATTTTCAGATTTTTTTATGTATACAAATTATTACTGCAAACAAGACTAGTTTTCCTTTATAATTCTTATATCTCATTCTTTTAATTTTAATATTATTACTTAGCTAAGACATCTAGGACAAATACCTCGTGTGTCTATTAAGAAAGTCATATGTCTTCTTCATTCTTTATTAAAGCAGGCTTATATTCATTTGGCAAAAATATTTGGTTACCCTTGAATAAAATATCCTTTGTAAATTTATTTGTTAGCATTTTATTTAGAATTTTTATATCTGTATTTAAAAACATGGTCTATAATTTGATTACTTATACTATCATTATCACATTCTGGTTAGCAATAGGATGATATGGGTTATTCCTCCTTATTCCATCCTTTCAAATATTTTCTATAAGATGAGGATTGCCTGTTCCTTATAGATTTGCTGAGTTACCTTTAAAAAATGTCTTAAAGACAGAGGAGAAGAAGATTTTACCTTTACAGTAGTTTTTAGTTTGTTCAAGCTTTCTATTTCTTCTTGAGTCAACTTTGATAATTCATATTTGTCTAGAAAATATTCCCTTTCATATAAATATTTGTGTTTACTCAGCTGGGCACACGGGTTGGGTTCTTGCCCCACGTTGCTATTGAGGGATATTACATCCAGTCACAGAATCTGCGATTTTAGCTTCACTCCTTGCCCACAGTCAGTGACTTTGGTTTTCTCCTCACATTTCAATGTTCACTATCTACTAGCAGCTACCATTCTCTTTTGGCCTCCTTTCACTTTTACGGGAGCTCCACCCCATCCTGGCATCCTGCAGTGATGCTAGTGATCCTTCATGCAGAAGCCACTACAATTGCTGCTTTCAGTTCCGGGACCCAGGAGACCCATGAGCTTACTCAGTACCTTGATTTTCTCTTCTACAGCAATTGTTATCTTGTTTTTGAGCTTCGCTATGGTTTTATTTGTCTTCTTTTAAAAATTTTTAACTATAGCAGTGAGGGTTGTTAAAATGATACTTCATTGAGTCATCCAGTTTGGAAGTTTCCCAGCATCCTGGTTTTAACTGCTAGACTATACTACCTCTTCAATTAATCACACCTTCAGGAAATATATAATCATTCAGTCAGGAAGTCGATGACTTGTTCATAGTTTCCTGCTCTCTAGATTGAAGCCAATGAAACCCCTTTTGCTAAGATTACCTTCTTCCTGCCTAGATGACAAACAGGAGAGGAGGTCATAAAATTAGTTCATGAAGATAGCTAGATGCTAAGACCCTCTAGCTCTTCCTCCTTGTCCCTGACACTGCCTCAGAGGTGAAGAAGTAAAGATACAAGAAGGTGATATTATTGAGACAATGTTTTCCTGGCTAATGGAAGACACAGTACAATACCACTCAGGCAATCACATTCAAATCTGATGTTTCCCTCATAACATCAGTGGTTCTTGGCTATGGTAACACGTTAGTTAACACCTGGGATCTTCTAAATATACTTATATACAGATTGAACCAGATGAATGGATTTAGAATTTCAGAGGTTGGGGCCAATTTTTATTTTTGACAAAGTTCACTGAGGTGTGGTGACTTTGAGATCCACCACACTGGATAATGTCCTCTCTCTTGCTTAATTGAAGTTCCTTTCACCCTCTATGGTTTTCCTTTCAAGGGAAACATTTACCCTGCAAGTAAATTACAAAAGTTAAGTATTATTTTTCTCTCTTTCTCTTGTTCTTTTTCCTTAGGTTCCTCCTCCACTTTGTTCTGATGATTTGAATTTTCAACACAGCATGTATGTTTCGTTGCTTCTTGATCACCGTTATAACAATAACAAATCGCTTTTACTTGCCTATATGAAAACAACTCACTATTTCTTGGGGGTGGTGAGTATGTGGATGAAAACTTATACAAATATACATCAATATCCATCAAAGGGACCCGAACACTATATAATCACATATTTTCAATATGAACATACTTCTGACACTATATTTCTGTATATGGCCTCTTTTTGTGCTCTCTCTCTCTCTCTCTCTTTCTTTCTCTCTCTCTCTTTTATAATGCCATAAGCTATATTTATGCCATAGGAACTAGACACTGACATCTCTTGCCCATTCCTCTGTGCAGTTTTTCTATCTCACCACTTGCTTCCCCCAATGTGAACTAGTCACTTTTTTGAATCTTGAGCTCATCACCCCATATAAAACATAGTTCTATTACATATGTGAATTCCTAGGATTGCATTGTTTGGTTGGATATTTTTAATTTTTTAGAAGAGGAAATCATGTTGCTTATAGTCTTCTGGAACCAACTTTTCCAACAGGAGTGTATTGCCAAGAATCAGCCATATTGTATGTGTAGCTGCAGTTCATTTCTTTTGAGTGGCTCATCAGATTCCACATGGAATACTCTAGGTTTTGCCTATCCACTTAGAATGTTTCCAGATTTTTGCTTCCCAAAATAGTAGTGCTATGAATACTTCTGTACATCCTTATTGGGACACATATGTACAATGTTCTCTTGAATACATACCCAGAAGTGGACTTTGGAGGTTACAGGATACGATATATAATTAACGTCATAAGATAATTCTTTCCGAGTAAGGGTTTACCAGTTTCTCCTCTCCTAGAATTATGTGTCCATAATATCTCTAACATTTGGTATCTCCTTTCTTAATTTTGTCAAATGGGTATCAGGGACATCTCATTATAAATTTTTTTGATATTTTCTCAAATATTTATTGGCCATATGTGTTTAATCTTCTGTGAGATTCATATTTTTTAGCCCTTACTATCATTTTATTTGCTCCTTTCTTATGGATTTAGAGTAGTTCTTTGTATATTATTGATGCTAGTCCTTTGTTGGTTGTATTTTCGCAACTATATTTTTCTTTGCCTATATTGAGTGTATAAGATCACATTTTGGCAAATTCTTTTCCCCTTCTGACCCCTCCCTCCATTTAGTACCATCGACTGTTCCCAAGCAAAAGTAATACTTGACATAGTCTGCTGTTCTATTCCTTCATGTATCTGAGTTTTGGTGTCCATCATTAAGTCGCTCTCTGTTATACATGTGATAGGCTTCCAGTGGTGGATGACTATCCCCAAGGCACTTATTCTTCATTTTATAGGTGGGTTTTGAGGCCTAGGGTTATGATTTGGAAGAATATTTCTGGGCAGAGGGGCCTCCCTCCCTCAGCTCCTACCTGTCTAAACCCACCGTGGCATAGGCAGCTGAAATATGTTCAGCTTCACATCTTATAGAACTCTTTTGAAATACAATTCCCTAGGAAGCTTTCATTTTTCTCCAAGTGGTAAAACTCCCACTTCCTGATAGTTACAAAGATAGGTTTTGTTGTCATAATGCTTTCTCTGTGTGCGGCTTTGCAATCAGAGTTTTCACCACTCAGTGGATCCATCACTGAGCAGCACATTACAGCAAACGCATATCCGTTTGCCTCTGTTATTGTCATAATCAAAAGGCGGGGCTACATTGAAATATTTGCTTCGTGCATGCATATCTGTTATCCGAAGGGCCCTTTAACCTAAATGGTGTGCTTTCTATAATGTCTTCGGTTAATGAATGGGTCTGTGAGGGCCTCAGAGCGGTGCAATGTGGGAAGAATGCTATAATTTCTTTTTAACATGCAGGAATTCTGAATACAAGAAAATGCATGCCAAATTTTATTGCTTCTAAATCTGAATAATTGTATTTCTGGGCTGTGCATCTGGGTAGATAATAAAGCCACAAAACAATTTAATGAAACATATAAAAAATAAAATGACATTACTAAATATTATAATATGAAGAAACTATTTTTTGCATATTGTCACCTAATCTTTCAACCATATAGTAACAAATAATGCCACCATAATTGAAAGTTTTATTATCCATCTGAGTAAATTGAGCTCAAATTTACCTTGTTCTCGTTAGTTGGTGGGCAAGCCTATTGGGGTTAGTGACAGGATTTCATTTTTGTTGTGTATTTTTTTTCTCCCTTTCTATGGAATCTAAAGAGGTCAATAAATAGCCCTGTTGCTTCATCCATTGAGAACCCAGCGCTTCAGAAAGCCCCTCCTCGGCTGGCCCCGTGACCCCTGCTGGCAGCCAGCCCTGTGTCCGCTGAGGCGCAGGATCTGGCCTAACATATCAGGAGCCTTTCTGGTCCTAAAATCCCACAGACATGGTCCCTTGTGTTCTTTTCTATTCCATTTAGAACACAAGGGACCATGGAGATGGATCACGGGTGAATTGGTGGTGGGCTACCAAGGGGAATACAAAATGTAAAAGACATAAATAGCAATAAAAATATATATTAAAAAAAAATCCCACAGACAGCCAAGGAGGGCGATGTCTTCACTCTCTCGAGCCCTGCTTCCTGACTGCGCGCTCACGCAGGTCCGGAGAGGGAGGCTCCCTTCCCTGAGGCAGGATGTCCACTGGGTCTCTGGAGTGGAGACTGGGGCTTCGTGCACTGTTGTTTTCCTCCTGAACGGATCTCTCAGCCCCTCTTTGAAAAGTCCACAAGCTGCCTCCATGGTGCCAGGTAGCGAGGAGGCTACCCACGGGCATTTCTGACGTTGCAACCCAAGTGTTTTCCCACACTGCTGGACCTGATGTTCTCGTGTTCTCTGGGTAAGCTGCGGGGTGTGGGGGATGCCCAAGCATCAGAAAAACAACAACAAAAAAAAACAGCACAGCTTTCCAAAGCCGCTGAACTGTTGTAAGACAAGCTCTACTGATTTCAATAGTTTAGTTGTATTTGTCATAAATGTCGTCTTCACCTGGAAGCTAGGACGGGGAATTGGTCTAGCTGGCTGCCTCCCTACTCCCACATCCACTGTCTCTTGAGATTGACCAACCTGTGGCCCATTCAGGTCGGGGAGCGGATGATTCTTTGTCAGGCGGACTCAGGGCACCTTGTAACAAGAGAGTGAGACCCCAGGATTCTCAACCCTTCTTCAACAGTTCCAGGAAGGCTTTCATCACCCATGAGACGGCAGGGGTGGAACCTTCTATCTGACAGGTGACCCCTCCAGAACTGCTCCCCCCTTGGGAAAACCCTGGAATGAAGTCCAGTGTTTATGTTATTTGAGTCCTTTGATTTTCCACCCCCACCATCCCCCTCCCCCCATCTCCAGGAAACTTGCTTTCCTTTCCAGCTATGTGGTCTAGGTTGGAACTACTTTAGTATGGTGCATTTCAGTAACTTCAAAGAGAAGATGACCACCCCTTCCCTCCAGAGGCCCTGATGTGCTTACACAGATGAACCCAGCTATTTGCCCTCAACCTCAGCCACCAAATACTAAAGGGGGAGTGAGAAGGGGAAACCTAGTACTTCTGGTTCTCTGGCTAGTGGGGACTGCTGCCAAGTTCAAATCTTCCTTTCACACACTTCCCTTCTGCAGCCAGAACAATTTTGTGGGGTTTATTGGTTGTGCTTCCTACCCCAAACAAATCTTTCGGTTTTGACGATAGTTAAGTCCCTTCTTCATAGATATTGCTTTGGGGCGAAGAAAAGCCATGCCCCCAACAAACTCCACACCCCTCTGACAGCAATGTTAGGGTGAGATTTTGGAGATTTTTTTTTTTTTTTTCTCAAATGAGGCATCTAAGAAATATGCTGTTTGCTCTTCACCAGGTCTCTGACTTATTCTCAGATTCCTGGAGGGAAAATTAGGGACATGGTGAGGAGACCTCTACTATCTCTTAATTTGGGGGTATTTCATACACAACTGCAAAAAGATTGGTTTGGAGCCAATCCTTAATCTGCCTAGTAGCACTCTTGGGGTGCTACTAGGTGCTACTAGTAGCTCCAAGCTACTCTTGGAGCTCCTTATTCCCAAGGTAAAGGGAGGTCTATGCTCCTCACTACTCCCCATCCTCCCCTTCATGCATTGAGGGGTGGAGATGAGGCTGAGCAGAAGCTTTTCTCTCCCTCTGGTAAGAGGCAGCTTGTCTGCAGGACTAAGCTGCTGGAAGCTCTCCACCACAGCCTGGAGAGCAGGACAGCCTGAGGTTGTTTAGCAGAGTAGACTCTGATTTAGGGGTGAAGGGCAGGTGGTCCCACCTGACCACAGATTTGAAGCCATGCTCTCAAATCAGCTCTTAGCTGCAATGGAGCTGATTCTTTGCTCTCCTTTTGTTGTATTCCTGGAGAGAACAGAGAGGAAAGGCTGTTATCAATGTGCCTAATATTGTGATAAGGAGAAGATGATCCAAAATTGAAGTTTAGCAACATAACTGAAAACAGCATAATTCTTTTAGAAACATTTTTTCTCACTTGTATCAATTTTTTTTAACTATGGTAAAATGCACACAACATAAAAATCACTATCTTGACTATTCGTAAGTTTGCATTTAAATGGTGTTAATTACATTTACCTTGTTGTGCAGCCAATCTCCAGAACTCTTCTCAACTTGCAAAATTGAAATTCTGTACCACTAAACAAGGTCCCATTTTCCTCTCCCCTAGCCCTTGGCAACCACCCTTCTACTTTCTGTCTCTATGAATTTGATTCCTGTAGGTACCTAATGTAAGTGGAATCAAATAACATTTGTTTGTGGGACTGCCTTCTTTCACTCAGTATGTTTCCAAGATTCATCCATGTAAAGGTCAGAATTTCTTCCTTTTTTCAGGCTAAATCATATTCCATTGTTAGCCTTTTTTTTTTTAATCCATTCATCCATCTACAGACACTTGTACTGAATCCATATTTTGGTTATAGAATGTTTCTATGAATGTGAGTGTACAAATATTTCCTTGAGACCCTGTTTTCAATTCTTTTAGGGGTAGAAAGAGAAGTGAAGTTGCTGGATCATATGGTAATTCTATGTTTAATTTTTTCGAGGAATGGCTGTATTTTCCATAGCAGCCGCACCATTCTATATTCCCAATAACAGTGCACAAGGGTTCCAATTTCTCCACATTCTTGTCAACACTTATTTTGTTTTTGTGATAGTGACCATTCTAGTGGGTGTGAAATGATATTCATTGTGGTTTTGATGTGCATTTCCCTAATAATTAGTGATTTTGAACATCCTTTCATGTGCTTGCATTTGTATATCTTCCTTCGAGAAATGTCTATGCAATGTCTATGTCTTAGCCCATTTTAAATAATTTTTTATTTTAGTTGTATGAGTTCTTCACATATTACAAATATTTGATGACTAGTAACCCCTTATCATATATATGATTTGCAATTATTTTTCTCCCACTCTATGAACTGTCTTTACACTCTGTTGATTGTGTTCCTTGACGAATAGAAATGTTTCATGCACACCAATTTATTTATTTCTGCTTTTGTTCCCTGTGTTTTTGGTGTTGTGTCCAGGAAATCATGACTAAGTTTTTCCTTATATTTTTCAAAATGTTTTAATTTCAGCCTTTACATTTAGGAATTTGATCTATCTTGAGTTAATTTTTTATGTGGTGTAAGGTAAGGAGCCAACTTCATTTTTTTTTTTTTTTTTTGCATGTGGATACACAGTTCCCCCAGCACCATTTGTTGAAAAGATTATCATCTCCTTGTTGAGTGGTCATGGAACCCTTGTTGAAAATCATTTGACCACATATGCAATGGTCTATTTCTGAGCCCTCTGTTCTCTTCTATTGGCCTATATCTCTGTTTTCCTGCCAGTACCACACTGTTTTCATTGCTTTGTAGTAAGTTTTGAATTGGAAACTGTGAGACCTTAAACATTGCTTTTTTTTCTTTCAAGCTGGGGTGCATTCTAATCTACTAAAATGAATAATGTATTGATATGTTCCTCTTTTTGTAGCCACACCCAGATGGGAATAGGATAAGGTAAGGAGTAACATTCTCCTGCAGATTGGTTAGGCTGAATCACCCTGGGGGAAAATTCGAAGAACTAAAGGCAAACAATACATAGCATAGAAAGCATGCGAAGTGTGGCAAGGAGAGTGGAGAGGCATTAAAAGAACACCTGAAGGTGGAAGTGGCTTGACAGAGCAAAGAGCAAGACTAGAGCTTTGTGAGGTGGTGTGTATGTTGTCTCCATTCAGGGCTGCGGGGTGCTTGATGCTCCATCACAAACTGCAAAAGAGACCAGAGGTCCTCTAGGAGGACACTTACTAGAGAGAGCAGACAACCCTATTCCACAGCACTGGCTTTTCAGTCTCTTAATCACCACACAGAGTTGGAACCAGAGCCTCCATAAAGGAAGGATGTGGTACTGTGGTTTACCAAGTTGCTGCTGCATGCAAGGCACGGAATACCTTGGAATACCTGCCTCTTTACTTCCTCCCGGTAGCTGGCCCCAGCCACCAGGTGAGTCATGAAGGGTTGGAGGCTGTGCACTTGATTCACTTCACAGTGATAGGTACTTCCAGAAAGAATTGCATTGACCAGATAAAACATTGTAAGGATAGTTAGGGATTTAACAAGTTTGAGACTGGAGGCAATACTTTAAAAATATTTTCTGAAAGTAGAGAAAACTGTTAAATTATAATTTCAAAAATTTCTATCTGCTTATCATTAATATTTTAACAATCAGGTAAAAAAAATCTTTGGCTCACCTGCTGTGTTTGCCTTGCACCAGTCCACACTTTGGGAGTCAGAAGAGAAAAGGGCAGACTCTTGCTCAAGGCTTAGTGTCACAGTCCTGGAGGGGGAAGTATTTTTCCATAAGATTTTTAGCTCTGAGGTGGTTGGACTTTTTTTTTTTTTCCTATTTCATTTATAGCTGTATCCCCTTCCCCAGAGCTAAAAAGATTGCCCAGTATACAGTAGATTCTCAATAAATATTTGTTAAACGAATCAATCAACAAATGAAAGTTTCATCGCAGGAAATAGTTAAAAACTGTGCAAAATATCATATAATTCAGTTTCGTGATGTATTGCATGAGACTTCAGATGCAAGGACCATCTTAAAAGGCAATAATGGCTACCAGTTGCTGTTACTGAAGTAGCTAAGGGACTGCTGATTGCTTTTCCTAGAGGTGGGCTTGGACTTGGTGTTGAAGGATGCGCAAAGTGGAAAGGAGCTGGAATGACCATAGGGATGCAGGAGAGGCCTGAGCCATGGGCCAAGCACAGAAGATAAGGAGGATGCTGAGCACAGATGAAAATGACTTGAGACCTGCCTGACCTGGCTGTGCCACTTGGGAACAAGTGGATTTAAACCCAGGCAGTCTGGCTGCAGAGCTTAGTTCTCATTTCTTTGATAAATTGGGATGATGGACAGCAAGAGGGACGCTGTGAGGGGCTGTTTCAATGGCAGGACAGAGTGGTGAGGTGGGGTATTCTCTGATCTATGCATGTAGATGTCCATGGAGGTCTTTTTATTGCTTGCCTTTCACCATTCAGGAAGCAGTGATGATATATCCCCAGCCATTTCCATGTAGGTGAGTACTAATGAGAGAGCCACTTGGGAATTCCTAGGTGAAAAGTAGTGTACAAAGACAGAGCATTTCTGTTCCAGCTAGTGGTGAAAAATAAAGGACATTTTCAAAGAATATTATCATGCAACTTGATTTTTGCATAGAGAATTCAGACAGACTGCTTTTGCAGACTTAAATAATCCCAGGATGAAAGGTACTATATAAATGCAAAGTATTATTATTATTATCCAGTGGTAGAAAAGAAGGGCATTTCAAAGAATGTTTCAGTACAATACAATTTTATTTTGCACAGAGAGTTCAAGGGAAAAAGCTTTATTTTATAGACTTAAATAATATCGTTATGGAGCTACAGTAAAATAAATAATACAGATATGGTGTTAAAATAAATAATACAGTTAGGAGGCTTAAATAAATAATGGTGGAGAGAGAAGAAAAATTAAGAGTTCTGGGAGAAGGCAGGGGAGATGCAATTTTGAATTATAAGTGGTGGAGAATTGAGATCCAAAAAGTCCTAAAATATTTAGGCTGTAACTGCGCTGACCAAATCAATGGCAATGAGCAGTCCACAATTAGGGGATTGACCTGGCAGTGTATTTTTAATACACTGATAAACTTCCCTGACTTCCCCATTGTTTCAGTGACTCTGAATGCAATATCAAAAGTTTTGGCTGAAAAGTTAAAATAATTAAATTCACCATCTAATAACATTTACACAAAATGACATCCTCTCACTTCTCCCCTAGTCCTGTTCCTTAATCTGCTCTTTTGTTTCTTTGTCCAATTATGGAAAAGTTACCTCATTTTCTATAAACTACAGAGCTGCCCCCTTTAAATAGTCTGTCCCACCCTACCCCCCGAGGAGCAGATTCCTCATCAGTGAGTGTGGACTCTGTCTGCACTTTGTGTTGTGCTAGAGAGTCTGGTTTCTCATCTTTTTATGGTCAGGCATATAACATTGCAGGCAGAACTGAACCTCTTGTTTAGCCAAGTTTGAGATGGGAGACTTTTTAGACCTGAGATCCTGAGAAGGAGAATGAGATGGGAGGGTGGGGTCTTAGAAGGAACAAGCAAGTTCAAGATGATGCTGAGCTTGAAATGTGGCCCACAGGAATCAGAGGGTGGGCCTGAGAACAGAAGCCCAGAGAAGCCTTCAATCTCCCAAGGAGTGCCTGAGATTCTGAATTCTCCAGATTGTAGGAGGAGGAAATAATCTTCAAGGTGAAAAGACCTGGACAGGTTCAGGCCATCTGTGGAGGACAGATTCCCAAGAGATTAAGATTCCCATTGCTGTGGGGGGCGTCTCCATCCTGGAGAGGGGCTATCTAGGCTGGAGAGGCAGGATTTAGAACAGGCAAGCAGGTCTTTTATATTCCCCTCTTAGCCCCAGGGCTTGCAAATTGGGCCCTTCCTGTGCTTGAGGGATATTGTCTTGGAACAATGAAGAGAAAATTCTTGGTCAGAAGTAACAGGTTCCTGCTGGGCACCTTTGCCAGAGTATTGCCTTCTCATTTTTCATCCAGAAGTATTTCTTCAACGCCAAGGTGCCAATGTGTTTGCAAAGAGTGGCATAAGGAAGCCTCATTTTGCACAAGATAGACCCAAGCCTTCTGCTTTCATGGCTCTGTCTTCTACCTGTCCATCAAAGTCTAACTTTCGGTCATGGTGTCTAGCCTGATGTCTGTCTTGTCCAGCCCAGCTCTTGCAGCCCAGATAGGTTCAAGTGCTCACCTCATCAGATAACACATATTTTCTTTTCTCTTAATGAAGTTTTCTCACTGGGTGGGCTTCTCAGTAACTGCACCATGAACTGACCCTCCTCTTCCAACTCATCTAGCTCAGTTCTAAGCTGTGATACTGGCTTAGTGGAGAATTATGGGTTTGAAGGAAGCCATGGCTAGCAGTGGAATTGAGGAGGAGTAGGAATAGTCTTGGGGATGCCCCAGTCTCAGGCCTCCTGTCTGTACCTTTCTTGGAACCTGAGCTTAGATGTCTACTTGGGTAACTCCATAGGGACCAGGGAGGGGGGTCCGTAAATGTTTTTTTTTTTGCGGGGCGAGATAATTTTTTCCCTGTGAACAAGGAAATGATGAAATAGATGTGATATTATATAACATTAAGGGGAAAGAAAAACAAGAAAAAAAAACAAAATAGAAAGGCAGGGAAAATATAAATAAAAAAGGGTGCAAAGTTTTATTGTCAACTGCTGCTGTCACCTCCTGGAACTACAGTCGTATCTAAGAAATATGTGACATACTAATAGGAAGTAATTTACCCAAGGATGTTTTTGTGCCTTGAATTGCCTTCCCTGCTCAGCTGTGGGAACTTTGCAAGTGTATATGCATGAGAGCAGGCGCGGTGCTTCAGAAACTTCCCAATTTGTGCACAATGTGACTTTTATAAGGCCATTAAACTCATCTCGGGGAAAAGTGCCCTGGAAAACGATGATACATGGAATCTCAAGGAGCCCGTGAAGGGAGACAGAGATGGCAAAACGATGACCAAACCCTCTTGGATGAAGTGACTTTGAAGTGGCTGCTGTTTCTCTGTCCACCCTCCTGCCCACCTGTGATTTCTTTGTGCTCTCTGTTCTCGAGGCTCAGAGGGGGCTCGGGCATGGGGACTGACAGCCCCTCACCTGCATTACCTTTGATCCAGAAAGCACTGAATATTTTTCTTACTGTGCTTGGGTGGACCCTCTGGGACCTGAGGTGGGAACCCAGGACATGAGGCTTATCTTTCAGCCCAGAAACATCCACAGAGCCTCAGTGACCTCAGGGAATAGGTGATGAAGACTGAGGCTGCTGTACTGAAAAGGTGGCTCAGAGGTCACCGGGCAGGGATCCAGGCATGAAAGGTCTAAGAAGCGAGGGCCAAAGAGGAGAGCTTAGAAAGAGAGCAAAGGAGAAAACAAGAGAAGAGTAGGGGGAGAAAGGAGGGCTGAGAGGAGAAAGAAGAGGAAAAGGATCAGGACACTGTCCTGCTCACGTGTTTCTCCTCAAACGCCTTTGTAGGCTTGTTCTGTAAACATAGGCAGGGCCATGATCAGAATATAGAAACCGTGAAGTAATTAATAGCACCAGACACAAGTGACTGCCTGCTGGGGTGGGTATTGCCTTAGGGAGGGCAGCCATTTTGAGTGTGTCCTGAAAGTTGTCTCCTTTCTCCTTTAAATCCCTCTGTCCTTCCCAATCAAGGTGTGTCCAGTTCCGCCACTGTCCCAGGGCATTCTTTAAGGGCAGCCCCACGTTGGGGGTGGGGGGTGCACACTGTGCTGTCCTGAGTGCACTGAAGGACCTGGCAAGGGCTCTCCTTGCTGAGTGGGACAGCACGAGGTGCTTCCCGAGCTCCCAGAGTGTTTGGGGGACTGAATGGAGATAAGAAGGCAAGGTTCAGAGATGGCAGTGGTGTGCCTGGGGAGAAGGGAGTGGGCCTCTCTGGCTTTATCCTTTGACCAGCCAGCAAGGCTCTGGGTGCAGAGCCACCAGGAAGGGGACATGCGGGTGCTGACTGGGTGACTGGGCAGGGATGGGGGAGGGGAGGAAGCAGGGCGCCTTTAATTTGTTCTCTGGCCTGTATATCTCTCCCTGTGTCCTAGCTTGGGAAAAAAGAAATGAGCCCTTTATCAATTTTTAATAAATTGAAATGACAAATAATCCATTTAATAAATTATTAACTGAGAAAATTACTGAAAACTGAAATATCAAACAATCGTGAGCAAATGCTCGAAGCAGCGTGTTTATTAATAACGAGCCTGCTGCAGGAGAGCGCTGATGCTGTGGTTCTGACATGGCCGCTGCCCCCACACCCACTGCTCTCATGGGGACTTGGGCTGGGGCATCGGCAGGGGACTCTTGGGTGTGGCTGTGGGAACAACCACAAAGGCAGACTGAATAGTCCCAGCCCTGCAGCTGACTGGCTCACAGATGGCTCTCGGCTGTGTAGGTGGCACGTAGATGTGGCAGTTTGATGGACACCAGCTTCTACCCTCATGGTCCTGGAAGGGGGCCAGCAATCACCCCAGTCCTAGGGCTTGGTTCCTTCAATGGAGAGCTATGGGTTCAGAAAAAGTGGAATGCAATTTGGGATCTATAAAGTGTGATGTCAAGTCACAATTGGCCAGGCCTGGTGATCTGCTGAGCGGCTGTCCCACAGCAGACCTCACCCCTATGGCGGGGCTGGGGTGCCTGGTGACTGGCACGAGGGCCCTGGCTGGCACGCTTCTGCACCATGCCGGGACAGGGCTTTGGGGCAGTTCCAGAAGCCCTTTCTCAAAGTGCCCCTGGTCACACTCCTTTCTCCAGTGCTCCTGAAAGGCTGTTGGACATCGTGGAATCCAGGCTCCTATCTGGGAAGCGGCGCCTCAGAGAGGAGGAACTGGCCTGTAATCTACCGGCGGGGAGCATGGGGCCTGCTGCCCGGGACTGCTAGTCCAACACCCTTTCTGGTTCCAGATTTTCAAGCTGATTCTAGGTGCCCTTTCTCTGAAAAAGTTCCTCTCCTCTCAGATCTTTCTCTGGCACCCTTGGGACTCCTGTTGCACACATAGTCACTCAGATCTGTCCAGAGTGACTGGCTGAAGCTGCTTGCTTGCTGCTGGTCTTGGTCTCTGTGCTGGCCCTGGTCAGTAGGAGACAATGGACATCTTCTCTCCCCTCCCCCCACCACACACACACACACACACACACACACACACACACACACACACACACACAGTGCTAGCTGTCTCTGGAAGCATAGCCAGGTGGGCCTGCCTGCCTCTCCTCCCAAGGCTGTGATAACTGGGAAGCTTCTCTCTGTTACTTCCCTGCTTGAGACTTGGGGTGGGTCAGGTGACCTCCTGTGTCCTAGTTCCTTTATCTGTAAAATGGGGATAATAATAAACAGGGTAATTTGATGACTGAGATTGAAACAGTCCCATTATAAAAATACAATGCGGCAGTTTGGGATGACAGGCTGTACACTGGAAGATGGTGCTGCAATGGGTATTTTTAGGAAGGAGGGAAGGGGGGAGGGATGGGTGGTTTATAAATGTTTGTTGCATTAAAAAATGTGCTAGTTTGAATTGTGCAGAACAGAGTATCATTTGTTTCTAGAAAAATTCACTGCTGTGGAAATGAATTAGTTTACATTGAATATGTGATGGTTCAGAGAAAGGGATATTAACCCAATTTGCATTTCTTTGAACTGAAATAAATTATTGCCGTGTTTGCATTAGTTGGGTCAACGGAATGTGATTGGGCAGACCCGCAGCAGGGAGGGTTGGCCCTGGGCTCAGAGGGTTACTATGGGGTCGATATGTGCAGATCAGCAAACACTCTTCAAATCAGGGCTTATTAACCTTTTGGGGAGACTGTGGACTTCATTTGTGGTTTGAGAAAAGCAGTTCACACACCTACCCCATTCATTTGTATATGGTCACCTGTCACGGTTCAAGTATAAAGATGTCTTATCCTTCTGTCTTGGTGTCTCATGCCCAGCTCATAGCACAGATTGGTCAGAGTCCAGTTTCTGAGGCCTCTTCCATGTGTGGAAATGAGTAGAACTTTGGTTCTGAAGAAGGTGACAGTCAAAGACAGCTCGAATATGTGCTCTGCGCTGGGGGCTGTGGACATTTCAGGTCTGTATGAGACCATCCCAGCTATGAGAAGGCGCTGCCAGTGCCCCCATCCCCGCATCCCTGACGTCATTGGGGGTGACTTGGTGGGTCTGGCTGGCAAGTGGTGGCCCCTGGCTCCATCACTTTGCCATGTCTATGCCTGCTGAAATTGCATGCTGAGTCAAAGAATATTCCCCAAAGGCAAAGAGGAGCCTTTGTCTGGATTCCTGCAAACCTGAACCTGGTTTGGGTCCCAGGGTTTCCTGAAACAGTGGGAAGAGCAGTATCGGCACAGAGCCAGGAACTGGGAGGGTGGATAAAGCACTTTAATGCATGATGCCTGGGGCACTGGCCAGCATTGGGCAGTTTGTGAGCTCTGCCAGCCTCTGTAGACAGTAGGTGACTACGGTAGATGGGCACCAAATGTCCAAGTAAATCCAGAAAAATTGGATGCAATTCAGAGACATGTGCCTGGAAGTTGCTGTTAGCTATGGCACCAAAATAACTTATCTCCCCCAAGTCTCTAATAGTGGGGGAGAGAAAGCACAGGGAGAGAGAAGGATGCAGAAAATCATCTTTCCTTTCTCCACATACAGGGTGGCAAAATGGTAATGGTTGCTAATTAGCAACCAGTGGCCAGAGAGACTTATTTAATGATTCCTCCCACCTGAACTCCCTTTTATTGGAAAGAGACAACTACAGGACAAGATGATAAGAAAGGACTTAATTTTAAAAATAACTTCAGGGAGAAAGTCCCTCTCATATCACTTCTCTGCTTAAGACCCATCAATAGTGCTTAAGAGATTTCCAGATAAAGTCTGAACCCCTTGAAGCAGTATATAACTCATTCCACCCTATTTGACCAAGAGTTCTGAATTTCCTCACTGCACCAGGCTGCCTCACAGCTCCAAAATTTTATTTGTGCTGTTGTGTCTGCTTGGGGCATCCTCTGCCACTCCTCATGGATTCCATGTCCTCTGGGCAGTTTCTGGCCCCTAGACCAGGCTCAGGGCTCTGATAACACTTATTCCATTATATTTCCAACAGCAGGAGAGGTTGATAGGGACCAGCCAACCGGTAGGCGCCTCAGGGCAGAGCCACGCTTGATTCACTGTTGGGTCCCTGTGACCAGCCAGCCATTCAGGAGGAACTGGGTAAATGTGTCTGGAAAGCATGCATCCATAAAGTGAGGAGCCAAAGGAGGAAATGACTTCAGTTTCATTGTCCTGCATTTCACTCAATCCATTGGTTACCTCTATGGTTTAAAATAGACTCTCTCATCTGTAAAGTAGGGATTATACTGTCTAGCTGATGATTTTTGTGAGGAAGAAAGGAGTTAATACATGTAAAAAGCAGCACCTGGCACTCAGTAAGTGCTCAGCGAATATTAGGTATTATTGTTCTTTCTCCACAAATGAAAGAGACCAAACCCAGTCTGTTCCAGTACCGTCCTGGAAACCAGAAACTTCTCTTCCCTTAGTGTTTATTACTACAGTTAACAAGTAGCTATTGAAAATGCTTCCAGAAATCAATCTCTAAGTGAGAGTTGGACTCAGACCTGGGGCCAGGAATCAGATTTCGGGGGACCCTCAGCACCCCATATTCTGCCAGTGTTGCCAGATGTTGAGGTTGAATTTGGGGAATGGTGGTCAGGAGCGAATGGAGGAAACTCCTAGCAGAACCCGTGCCAATCTCTGGCTAGGCTTTACTTAAGTTAGGGAAGGAATTCATGCTGGGTAAATGAGGTAATGAATGTGCAAGTGCTTTGCAAACTGCAAAGTGCTATACAAATGTGAAGCATTATTACACTCATCTATTTCTCTTTTTTGTGCTCCTAGGGTTTCCTTTTGAAAGTCCTAGCCTAGCTTTGGATTAACTAAAGGGAAAGGGTGTGTGCAGTTTGGTAGGTAGAGGGGCCTGTGTACCCTGGACATAGCAGAGATCCTGGTTAGGAAAGGGGGGACTCACTGGCAATAGGAGTTGGGACATGAAAAGCCTGAGTGTTGTGTGGTATTAATCCCTCCTAACCTGGACCACTTCCCAGGTCCATAACTTTCCTGGAACTGCTAATCATTCTAAAGAAGCAAAATGGCCTGTGCTAAGAAGGTTAGGAGCAAAACCTAGGACCCTTGTGGTTGTGATATGGGGAATACCATTGGAAATATCCTAAATCCTTGAGACTGCAACTTAGTCTCCCAAGCCGGCCCAGGCCAATGCAGACCATTCCCAGCTGCTTTGTGCAAGGACACAGGCTAGTCTGGAAGAAGGAAGCGCTCTGACCCTTAATGCCCTTGATTAGCTCAGAAGCATGGATTCTTCAGGCTGATTTGCTTCCACCTGTGCCTGGCAGTCTCCTGGGCTTCCTTCCCCACCTCACAGTCATGGAAACCAGGCAAACACGTGGACTCTTGAAGATTTTTAGTTTTGTCTCAACAAGGTCCAGCTAGTGTGGACAGAAGATCCAAGGTACCAGATCCTTTTCTAAGGCAAATATCCCTAAGTTTATGGTTAAACTCAACTTGCTTTTGTGTGTATCTTGCCAAGGGCAGAATAATTTCACCTAGAGAGAGTCAGAGGAAATATCAGTCTCTTGCATCCCAGTAGGGTGAGAGAATGAAACCTTGGATGACTGAATGGATCATCATCAATATAAAGTAGGTGATTCTGTCTGAAAGTTTTTTTCTCGCAAACTCTTGGGAGTGGTCCATACCATAGGCTTCCCAAAGCACTTAGCTGGAAACTGCAGATTGCTCTTAAGCAATGAAACTTAAGAGAGAAGTAAGGATTGATCCCCACATCACTGCTCTATAGAAAATTCCTAGCACAATTCTTGATAGGATGGGGTCAAATCTATTTATTCAACTAATGAATAAATGAGTAAATGTGAGTGGACAGTTGCTAGGCAAATTTCAAAGATTTTAGCAAGACAGTGTTGTGGTAGGTTCTTCACCCAAATGGCAGCTGCTTTTCATCTGATTAATCATATCATTTCCCCAAGCAAATGGTTATGATTTATAGAAACTCTTGAGATGCTAAGAGTAATGTGATTGAAACTGAGGACAGGCACACTGGAGCCAGATATGAAACCCGCACTATTTTTTTCCCCTGAAGATTGATTTATTTATGCATACAAGAACTGGGGTGTAGGCCAGAGGTATGGGGTGGTGAGAGGATTCACCAGAAACAGAGTGGGGAGCAGAATAGGCAGATCCACTGAAACACACTGCTGAGGGGAGCAGTGGGCGAGGCAGGAGGGGTCTGCTGCGCCATGTGGGGAGCTCCATGGCTGGGAATTGAACTGGTACTGCAGTGGCTGCTGATAGCTTCATAGTGCTGCGACTTAACCCATTGTGCTACCGGGGAGGCCCACTTGCACTATTTTTTAAAAATTGTATTGATTTTATTAAGGTAACAATGGTTTACAACAGTATATGTAATTTGGGGGTATAGTTTCACAGACCTTCAGATGTAAGTTTCAACATAATGCCCACCACTAAAGTACCCATAATCCTGCACCATAATCCACTGGGGACTCCCCTGCTTTGCCTTTTCCTTCCTCCCTCCTTTCTGGTAGCTTCAATACTATAGTCAGATTTCTAGGGTTTGCTTTGGTTTAGATTTTCTGTCACTTTCTTTTGTTTTTCTATATAAATAAAAATATATAGTATCTGTCCTTTTCCTTCTGACTTATTTTGCTCAGCATAACCCCCTTCAGTTCCATTCCTGTTGCAAATGGTAAGATTTTATCTTTTTATATAGTTGAGTAGTATTCCATTGTATATGTAGGTGACATTTTCTTGATCTACACCTCTGTCCGTGGGTATTTAGGTTGTTTTCCATAATTTGGTGATTGTAGAATAATGAAACTCATGCTATTTGATTTCAGAAAACTACATTCATTCCAACCCTCTGCCCCTGAAAGTCATTTAAAAGCTGCACTTAGAATTGAATAGGGAGAGGGAGGAAAGCCATTGTCTGGAAACCCACTGCTGTCAATCTTTAGAGCATATCAAAATTATCGGTGAAATTTTAAGAACTATGGCTGTGCAGGCTCCATTGCAAAAAGTCTTACTCAACCAGGATTTCTAAAATTAGAGCCTGGGTATAATTTGACAAAGGTCTACAGATGATTTTGGTGCATTGAGAACACCAGCATAATCCTAGATGCCACCGAGGTCACTGTGCTTCTGCAACATAAGAAGCATTGCTTTTGCATCGGGTGCCTCTCTAAAGTATGCCCCCAAAGAAGTTTCCACGTGCCCCCTAATTAGGGTACAGGGCTGAGGGACCCTTATGAAATTTATGGAGAGCAGTATGTCTATTTGCCCTTATTTTTAGGCTGAATATGCTGCTGAGTCCACAGCATGGGCGAGTTTGGTAGGAGATGGACAGAGGGACTGCTCAGAGTGGGCTCCCTGTGTCAGTTCTCTGTAAGTATCAGAAGCAGTGTATTCCACATGTCATTCGCTCATTCATTCATTCATTCATCCATCCATCCTTCATTCATTTCTTCTTCATCAACTATTGACCAAATGCTTGCTACATTCTAGGTACTGCAGAAACCAGTGTATGAGACAGCCAGGTTTCTATCTCCTGGAACTGATAGTCGAGGTTTGGGTGGGGTGGGGAGATAGAATAAATAAGTGAACAAATAAATAACATTTACACAGAGTTTAGCATCTCAACAGACAGTCAATAGAGGACGCCTCCAACTACTTTCCACACCATTTTGACCCCCCTCCCGCCCCGGCCCTACACTGAATCAGTGGAGCTGGTCTTCTGTGCCCATGACTCACTGGTTAATTCTGGCAGGTTTCTTCCCAGGAACCCCCTTCTGTAAACACTCCAGCCTCCTCTGTTTCTTTCTGTGTAATTTGCATTTTAACATCTGGTAATGCCAACTATTTTACAGACACCTCAGCTGGGGTCTAAAGAGCTGGGGGACCTGTTCTGTAGGACATGACCTGTGAGTGGGGGCCTTGTTCTTTTCCCCCAAGACTCTCCCCACCTTGGACTCTCCTCAGTCCCCAGAACAGATTTCCTCTGTTCCTTCTCTTTCTTTTTAATTTTCTTTATTACACTCAAGACTTCAATTAACTTTTCTCTGTAGAATGACTGTATTAGGCAAAAGTTTGTGTGGGATCCAATAAAACGTCGGATGATATTGAGCATACGTCAGGCAAAGCCTGCAGCCCAATAAGTTATTATGTGTAAATGTTACAACTTTATTTTGAGAAGAATACATGTGTACTATCAAGCTGTTTTATGGATACGCAGCGTGATTGATTATAGCATACGGATCTGTCGCAACAAGATAAACTCAGATAGAATAATCTGTGGATATTTAGGCCTCAGCAATTTATTATCCAAAGACGACTCTGGAAATGATAATTCCTCTCATTTCGGCAATTTCTCTATGCCACTCCCCAAAAAAACCCATTTCCAGAGAGCTGACTTCTGATGCCAGGGTTTCCTCTTCTTGCCCATGTCTTCTTCAGCTGACCCCAGTGAGCGATGGAGAGCTGTGTTTTCCATTTTAGCACTAGCTGCAGCTGGACTTAACCCAAAGTGGGCAGATGTTGGAGGTTGGGAGCTGGGGCTGCTGCTCTAAAACAGCCTCTGCTTCTCAACTAACAAACCAGCAAACAAGAAAAAAATAGCCATGAATTGTTTAGCACATAAAACAGTTTGGATAAAAATGGATTACATCAAGTAGCAGGCTATTTTGCAGATCAGCCCCAAGCAACTTGTTGCTGGAAAAACTGGATGGAATTCATCAACAATTTTTCAAATAACCATTTGTTGGAGAAACAAAGAGTTGCTTGAATGAGTTAAATCAAGCTCAGCCCCCACCTCTTCCTTGAGGCCGTTGCAGATCACGCTGGGATAGTGACCTTCTCTTGCCTCCTCTGGAGTCTGAGCCACTCTTTTGATGAGTCAAAAGATGCATTCCCCGGGATTCCTGTCCTGAGTCATGACTTGCCTTTAATTGGTTCATAATTTTTCATGGGTGTGGAGAGGCGCCATGGTCCAGGGACCATGGTGAAGGGAATTCTAAATCTGGAGGGCAAAGCCTTGCCTTAGCATCTTGCTCCAACCTCCCCCTCGTTCTGGACCCTAGCCAGGGCACGCCCGGGGTGGCATCTCAATCTGAAAAGCAGAGACTAAGACACCTGTCTTACCCACCTTGCAGGGTTGTTGTGAGGAGAAAATAATATATTTGAAAACACTTTATAGACTGTACAATTCTATCAAGAAATACTTGGGAAGGCACTAAGATCCCTTCCCCTGCTTTGGGTGCAAATATGGTCACTTCTGTTTTATTTTCCCTAGCTATCACTCAAGATCTCAATTGCTCTTATTATGGGGAAGCCCAGTTTCTATTTCTTTCTTCTCTATGCACTGTCTCCCAAAAGCAGAGACTGAGAAATTGAAAGCTCCATGTGTCCCTAGCACTGCTCCTTGGGGGTGGTGTCTGCTGCATTCTGGTCTGGAGCTGTGCTGCCTGGGGGTGCCTACAGGATATCCTTGTGTGTTCAGCTCTCTGTACCTCCAGCCATTTCCTGGTTTTCCTATATTTGGGTTTTCATTTTCAATACTGAGCCATTGTGACCCCATACACTTTTTCAGAGACTGCATTTTGAAGCATTTCCAGTTTCTACCATACCTTGTGTCAGAATTACCTTTCCTGGGGTTAAAAAACACACACAACAACAACCGTAGGCCCAAGGACACATTTATTCTAGGCCACCAGTTAGATCTTCCCTTGTGGGAGATCCCCTCTGAGGTCCCAGACACCCTTTCTCTCCAGAGGACTTGGCAGATTAGCATTCTGAGTAAGAACTGGGAGGTCGGCCTGCCTCTAATCATCTTCCAGCTTCACCACTCCTAGCGGTGTGATGCTGAGAGAATTACTTACCATCTCTGTATCTCAGTTTTTTTCATCTGTAAAATGGAAATAAAGTCCCCGTCTCTTAGGGTTGTTCTGAAAATTCAAGGAGATAATAGATAGGAAACCCAGAGAAGAATGTCTGGCTTGGACTCAGCTCTCACACATGTCATTCACTGTTACTGCCATGGCCACTGTCACCACCTCCACAGTTTTCCCGATTCCAAAGCTTGTACCGCAGCAATTCGGATATGGACCGTATCTCCCTCTAAGGCCCCAGGGCTCCTAATGCAACTAATCCAACGTAGTCCATGCTCTGTCTCCTGTGTCATTTGCCAGAGTTAGACTTGCTAAGTTAAACAAAAAAAAGGCAGAGGGGATGTCGATCAGCTAGCGTTTGCTGCAAAAGGAATCACCGCAACATGTCATAACTTAACATGACATATGCTTCGTTAGTTCACGCTTCTGTGGTTTGATTGGAGTGTTCATCTGTTCTGGGCTGGTTCAGGTGATCTCTGGGGATTGTTGAGATGTCTCTGGTCATCTGGTGGCTTGCCCGGTGGCTCATGACCTAAGGCAGTCTCACCCATGTATCTGGCAGTTGGCAGACCATTGACCAAGAATTGGCTGACTTTTAGCTGGGGTGCCTGGGTTCTATTCCGTGGGGCTTCCAACTTCTAGTAAGTTGGTTTGGGCTTATTGACAGGGCTATCCAGGATTCCAGAGGACGCAAAATAAGATGCTAGGAGACGTTATCTAGAAACCTAGATAAGAAGTCACATATTCTATCGGTCAAATACACCTCTTAGTGGAAGATGCCTTCTTACTAAGAAGTTATGGCTATTTGCAGTTAATCACAGCAGTCAAATCCTTTGTGTAGTTCAGTGAGCTCTTTCTTAGTTTTCATTTGCATTCTAAGAGGATTGGTGATTTTCCTTTACTAAGAGCTCTCTCTCTCTTTTACATTTTAATTTATTACATGCCCATTCTGTGTCAGCATGGTGGACTACAAAAAGCTGTGCTGGTGGCAGAGTTCTCAGGGAGAAGATGGAAGAGAGATTAGAAGTGCCGTGCCAGAATCTGACAGGGACTTTAACCTGGCCTCGGTAAAATAGGACGGTCTCCTTGAGAAGAAAAAGTTAAGGTTGAACCTTTGTGTGTAGGACATGGCATGTTTGGGGATAGGTGGGGAGTGGGATGCAAGAATAAAAATGTTACAGAAAACAGTTAAAGAAAAACCAGGGGGAAATGGGAGTTCTGCCTTTTGTTATGAGTGAGAACAGTGAAGCCTAGAGAGTCTCCGGGTGCATCTACATGTGGTGGGAGAGCAGGATCCCAGCACTCCTGGCTGCCCTGTCTTGATTTGTATCAGGAATTAGGATACCAAGTAGGCACATCTCAGCCCCCTTGGAAACTACTCAGATTTAGCCATGTTTCCATTTGTGATTCAGCAGAGTCAGGTGCGACTGCCAGCAGCTTGCCCTTATGAGGAGCCCAAATCCCCCTCTACCCCTGGCTCCCGATATTCCATGTATCTATAAAAGTGAAGACCTTGGGCTTCATGTCCTGCCTTAATCAGACAAGTGCTTCATTGCAGGGTATCAGCTCTCCTTCTGGCCATCATTGTAAACTGAGGCTGACACTGTCAGCCTTCCCCTGGGTCTCTTCCCAACGTCTCTGCTGCCCACATGCCATGTCCCCCAAGTCCCTGGTAAAAGTCCAAGGCTGAGAAGCAAGCACAGCTTCTTCACATGTCTCTCTGCTTCGTGTGCCTCCCCCGGCCCTCTTTCTACTCCTTCCTTCCTTTTCCCAGTCTTCTCTAGTTTCTCCTCCCTGCCTAGCTCCCTCCTTCCTTAGGGTGGGGCAGGGAACCTGGAACCTCCCCTTTCCCTGTTATAGGAGAAGTTAAAAAACTTACACAAGGCTCCAATTAGTGATGGGTTGACACAGGATAGAAGGCTGAGTCCCGGGCTTTGAAGAGCAGAAACTTAATGGAGAAACACAGAGAAAACTTCTGATTTGGCATCAGGATGTATCCTCAGGGCTTCTGTACCCTATACAAATAAACCAGCCCAGGCGTGAGTACCACGAGTCCTCTTTAATGTCTTCCTTGTACCTGTGCTGGCACCTGAATGATGCTACGACACCTGCGTGAAGCTTCCTGCCCCACAGCGTGCTGCGTGCCAGAGTGCTTTGTCTGTGGGAAGCAGAGGATGCGAGGCAACATTTACATGTCACAGAGACCCTACAACTTCTGCCTGGCCACAGGTCATTCTCTGGTGGGCAGGCGAGGAATCCTGAAGTCATGCTTTATTTAACCAAATCAACACACACAAATTGCCCAGCTGTTAGTCACAGAGGAAGGACCTCGGGAGTTCCAAGGGAGTGGAGGCCTGGCTTAGAATATCTGACAAGGGGTTGATGATTAGACTCCCTTTGTGTTGTTGAGAGCAGAACTAGGGCAAACCGCTGAGAGTGTCAGGAAGCAAATTTCAGTCCACCGCAAGGAAGAACTTTCTACCCCTTTAGAACTGTCCAGAAGGAAAAGATTTTGTCTTAAGTGATCGTTTATCTGTCATTCATGGGAGCTGCCAGTCTCACTGCTGAAGAACAAGAACTGACAGAAAAGGCTTTTTCAGTCAAACTAAAGCCCATCAATTTTTTCTTTATTAGGCCCAACCATTGGTCCTAATTTTAGATTCTGGAGCGGCATCAAATAAAGCTAATCACTCTTGCACATTTTACAAGAGGGGCTTGTAAATGAGTTTCTAATTGGTGGAATTTCAGGCATGGTTATAAAGTGAAATGAAGAATTTCAGGCCAGTGGGGAGCTATTTTAGGGCAATGTGGTCTTTTTGGAGCCTTTAAATCATGTTGCAAAATTGACCAGCTACCATTCTGGGTTAGAGGAATGTATGAGAAGTTCACTTTGCGCTCATCCTTTTGGTGGGAACAAAGTGGCATTGGTAGAGCTTTAGCAGTTTCCTTTGAGTCCTTGGTAAGTGCCCCTTGTCCTGTGACTCAGATTATGCAGTTGATAGTTGATGCTCTGGATTTGGAAAATGGCTGAACCCTATGGGGGAGGGACAGGAGTGGAGCACAAATGACCTGTGTATCTTATGGTCCACTTGTTTAGGAATCTCTGTGGAAAGGGTGCAAATGATTAAGTGTAGGGAATGTTGGTTACACCCACTGCCTAGGCCCGAGGTGAGTGCCACAAGTTCATCAAAACACATGGCGGGTGTGTCACTGCTGGAGGCTGCTGACTTCTTTCTTTGTGGTCACGGTTAGCTGAGAGCAACATCCAGCAACAAGAGGTTTGGTATTTCAGCCTCCACTGAGCAGCTTCTAGAACCCAAGAGGTACTGGAACTTCTGCTGAAAGTCTCAAGCAGAGACAGGTGCTGCAGCCAGCAAGGTCTCTTGAGGTCCCTGGCCTCCCCTTTCTGAAGGACATCCCTCCTCTCTGCCCTCTGTGTGTGTGCGTGATGGTCTGGATCATATTGGGTTGCAAGTATTGTGGAAGCAATTATGTACATTAGGACCTGGAATAACATCGTTTTATTCCATATTGTTTTATTACAATGTTGATGAGGAAAACAAAAGTCATTTCCTGGCCAGGTTCACTTGCGCATGGAGATTGCACATTCTCCTCGTAGCTGTGGGTTTTCTCTGGGGCCATTGATTTCCTCCCACTTCCCGAAGATGTGCATGTCAGGTTCACTGTGTGTCTAAATTGTCCCAGGTTGTGTATCTATGTGTGTGACTGTGAGTGTGCCCTGTGATGAAAGAGTATCCTGTCCAGATTTGGTGCCTGACTTGCACCCTGAACTGGCATAAACTGGTTGGAAAATGAATACATGAATGAATAAAAACAAATGATTATTTCATATTAGGAGTGTTTTGGGTCTTTACTTAGAGGTTTGATGATACTTTTTAAGCAGAAATGTGCCATAGAGTTTTACTCTTGTTTGTATTAATTAGCCTGTGGTAAAGTTGGTTTCATTGCACTTTGTTTTGCTGAAAATTTCCAAGAACCTATTGATGATGTTAAGTGAGGTCTTACTGTAGACCTTTAGCTGTCACTAAAGTGCTAGTGGCTCATTCTGTGCAGATTGTGTGCTGAGCCCACGAGAGGTAGTGCAACAGATTTTCTGGATTTTTCCTGTCCTTTCAGTCTTCTTTGTATATCTAACTAACCATAATTCCTCTTTATTTTATGTGGTCATGAGGAAACACAGCCCCAACCCTTCTCCCTCTATGGGTGCATTTATTTGACAAGCACTTACTGGGCTTAAACATAGCGCCAGACACTGCTGGGCACTGGGTCGTGCTCAGGGTAGATGAGGTCCTTGCTTGACTAGCCAAGAGAGAGGCCTGCAAACACACAACTCCAATAGAGTGAGGCAGTTGCTGCAATAGAGGTTTGCACAAAGGGCAGGAGGACCCAGGAGCCACCTGGCTGCCTGAGGAGTCCAGGAAAGTATGAAAGGAAACTTGAAAATTGAGCCAGTATTTCCCAGACAGGTATGTGGTCAAGGAGGGCTCTGTGCTGGCTCCAGGAGTAAGATACAGCTCACCATGTTCAAAGAGAGATGCCAAGAAGGCAGGGCTTGCATCTACACTTGCTCCCCATCAAACTAGTACATGCACATGATTACAAAATTCAAATTTATGAGACTTAAATAATCACAAAGGAATAAAAATATGGTCATTTCCATTTTTAAACATTTTGCTATTTCAAGAGCTAAATATTGCGATATTTAATAACTTGTCTAGTTTTTAAAAATTTACCTGCCACTGATTCTTCCCCAGACTCTCTGGCAAAACTATACAGATCCTCTGCTCAAGCCCACTGGGTGACAGAACAGTTTTGTTTTTTCTTGAAATATCCCTCTGGGGCTCTCAACCCCCAGCTCTGTTGATGTGGGACAGCTCCCTCCAGGCCTGCCTCACCCTCTTATTTCAGTTCTCCCTGCCCCCTGCCTTTCTCTGATGATCTCTTTCCTGGATCTCATGTCAGTTTTGTTCTAAACTCTTGCTTTGGTGAAGCTCCAGAAAATTTCATGAAGACATACATGGGGTAAAATTTTAGAGTTTGCATATCTGAATATGTCTTTATTTTCTTTTCACATTTGACTTACCACTTGGCTGGTTATAGAATTCTAGGATGGGAATATATGGAAATAGAGAATTCAGTATTTTCAGTTGAGAAGTCTGGATCTCTTTTGATTCCTAGCCTTGAGTATCATGATCTTTTTCATGACACAAATAGATAATTTGCAGAAAGTTTTTATTTATACTTTTTATCCCTGGTGTTTTAAAATTTCACAATAATATATCTAGGTGCACATCTATCTTCACTCATTATGTGAAGTGAATGGATTCTTTACATTTGGAATTCCATATCTTCTATTTCTGGAATCTTCTTGGATGTGTTCTTTATAATTGATTTTCTTGCTCTCTCTGAGCTCTTTTATTGAACTTTCTACTAAGCAATTATTGGAGTTCCTTGATGTATATTTTTATTTTTCTATTATTTCCACTTTTCATTGAAATCTCATTGTCCTATCTACCTTTTTTTATCTTCTAAATATATTTAAATTTTTATCATTGTTATTCCATACTTAACGCTGATACAATTATTAAAATATAAATTCTGACTGTTCTTTTATAATTACTTTCTATTCTTGTTGCATGGTCACCTATTTATTTTTCTGAAAATATTAACTCTAGTGTATAAAAAGTAATCTTGTGATTCCTACTTTACCGTTGTTTCCCAAAGTTTCTTATTTCAGTGTTTGTTTTTTGTTAGAGTTCTTTTGAAATGTCTGTTGATCTTTGGCTCTCTGGTCATATTTCAGGGTGAGGAACCATGTGGCTGGCTGGAATTCTGTGATTATGGGTGGCCCTTACTCATGGATGGGCTTCAGTGTGAAATGACTGGGTCCTGGGAATTTTGTTAGTCGTATTATAGATGTCAGACACTCTAGATAAACCCTCTAGTTTTCTGTCTTGCTGTTAGTCTTCTCGGAGCCCAGTGAGTGAAGTAAGGGCTCATAATTCAATCTTTAGACTTCACTTTGTGCAGATGCCAGCTCTGAAGGAGACAGGGCTGAGGTCTGACCTTTAGATCATCTACATCTAGGGAAGAAGAGGAAAGTGAAATTAATCAAGAGGGCAGTGGTGTGATTAGAATGTCAGAAAGAAAGCCATGGAAGGGGGAGATAATCAAAAGCATTGACAAGAGCCCAAACATCAAGTCAGTTGACTAACGGCAACTATCAAAGATTTTCAATGTTACAGCTGAGGTGGAATCCAGTTATGGGAACAAGGAAAGATATGAAGGAAAGGAAGCTAAATGGTCCTGTAGAGACTGAACTTTCCAACTCGTTAGAACCTTGTTCTTTCATGGACATTTCTCCAGTTCCTTCCGAAGGGCCTGAGTATATTGTGAAGAAATAGAGAATGCATGCATATCAGCCATGAAAAGTGATTGACAGGAGACAAGAGGAATTCTTAAACATATGAAAGTAAAACAAGCGCTTTATTTAAGGAAAAGCCAACTTGGAAAAAAAAAGCCTAATAAATAACTCAGTGCAGCTGGCTTAAGCACTTTAAAGCCAGTGTCTGTGATAAGCAATGAAAACATTAATATAAAATGCTTCACCATAAATGAGTACAATTCAGGCTGATGTATTGCAGCTGAGCTGGCTGTCGGATGGCATGCTTTTAAAGTGATGTTTACAATCAGTGTTTTTTCCTTTGGTAACTAGAAGAAGGCAGAAATGGCTGGAAGCCCTGCCAGGGCGTGGCTCTGAGCCTTAGGAGGATTGGAGCCCGGCCAGCTAGCTGGCCTTTTGCTGTGGCCCCATTCCCAGCCAGCTGGAGACCAGGCAGATAGGAGACTCAGAGGCGCATGGGGCCTGAGTAGAGAACTTGGAGCCTGGGTGCGATCAGTGGTCAGCAGTGAGGTCCAGGGACAGTGGGTCAGTGTTGCTGGACCCTCTATTTCCCCCACTAGTCCCAGAGTTCACAGAGGGTATGTCCCTAATACTCTGGGAATCCAGTGCCCTCAAGCCCCTGCTGAGGATCCTCTTGGCAGCGTTTAACTCCCAAGTTCATTCAAAGCAAGCATGTGTTTCATTTTGACATTTTGAATTTATAAGATGGCGGGAAAATGCCACTTGTCCTATCATGTCAATGTACTTATGAAAGAATCAGAGAAAATAAGAGTATGAAAGAACATAAGAATGTTAAGCCTTCTTTTTACTCTATGGGTAATTTGATAACCAAACTCAAAAGGACATTCTTTCTTATTGAGCAATAATAACAAGAGCAACTCATATTTGCTGAGTGCTAACTTCATGCCAGGCTCTAGCTGAGCAGTGGGGTCCCTGCTGTGGACATACCAACCGGCTGTTGGTCCTGACTCTGTGCCTGTGTGGACAATCTTCTCGTGCCTTCCAAAGCCTTTTCTTTATCCCCATCCCAGGATTCTGCTCCTCCCTTCTTGGCACTACCTGTTTCTCTAGCCCAGGTTTCTGGCAGCTCTGCTTGCTGACTTGGAAGAAAGAGCTCTCACTATTATTTTTCCCCTTTATCATTGCTGCCACCAAAGGACTCTCAAGACCCCTTTCTTAAAGTGTTCAACTGTCAATCATTACAAGGAAAATAAACAAACAGCATAGATGATGAAGAGGTCAAAGGTATAGAGCTCTCTTAGTCACTGGCTAGTGTGTCAGAGTTCGTCTTCAGTGATGATTCCAAAGCTTCCCAAGAAACAGGCTGAGAGCCTTTCTCAATCTGGGTCTGGGGTCTCATTGACTGCCCTTGATGATTTAGAAGCAAAACATTTTGAGGCTGTTCAGATTCCTACCCCTAACCCTATCACCTCTGATGGTGTCTGTAGGGTAAATGAGGTAATCAGGTTTTTCTACATTCCCATCAATGATAGACCACTGTGGTCTTACACGCATGCCTGATGGCGGGCACCTGAAGCAGGGTGTGGGCGTGCTTGAGTAGGAGACTGAGGCTATAAGAGCAGCAGAGAACAGAGTGTGGCAAAGCGTGGCGGAGTACAGTGCAGAACATCATGGGAAGAGCTAAGACATGAGTCTGCTTGAACCTGATGAACCTATCCGGTCTGGAATGGTTGCAGAACCGTGCCCCTTCCTCCTCCCAGCCCTATTCAGGTGAGGCGTTGAGCTGCAGAATTCTCTGGACCTCACAGTTTCTCCCTAAACTTAGAAAGTTCACTGCTATTTCTGCTAGGTTTCTGTGGCTCTGCCACACATAACCACAAACTTAATGGCTTAAAACAACACATATTTATTCTCTTAAAATTCTAGAGGTCAGAAATCTGGCACAGGCCTCACGGGGTTCAGCTCAGGATGTTGGCAGGGCTGAGGTGAATCTTTTTACCTTTTTCAGCTTCTAAAAGCCACCCACATTCCTTGGTTCACATCCTCCTTTCATCTTCAGCCAACAGTGACTGGTTGAGTCCTTACATGCCCTCACTAAGACTTGACTCCCACCTCCCTCTCCCAGCCTTTTGAGGCCCCTAATGCTGACGGTGGGCCCACTGGCGTAATCCAGAATAAGTTCCCTATTTAGGAACTTTTCCCCATCAGCAACTTTAATTCCTCTTTGCCATGTAAGGGAACATACATTCTGGAGGTTAGGACATCTTGGGGATGAGGGGTCATTACTTGTCTGCCACAACTATCTCTAGCTGATTTCTATTCCTTAAGGTTATCTCTTCCTGACATAAAAAAGATCAGCTGTAAACACCACTTCCCCTTTCAGGAAAATTGGCCTCTTCTCCTGAGCTCCTCCTGAGCTGGACAGACTCACCTCAGGTCAAGAGCCCTAGTAGTCATAATGTACCAACTTTCTGGGAGACTCCAATTCCTGGAAACTACTTTGGGGGCTTCAGAGACCCACAGCCCATAGTGGACCTCCCAATTCACACATCTGCTTTGAGGGAGCCTCTGCTGGCAGAGCAGTGGTGTGACTGAGAAGATGAAGTGTCTGGGCTCCAAGAAGTTCCTGCCGCCAACTCCACTGACCCCATGGGAATTTTATGATGACATGCTCAGTATTCTACTCTTGGGAATGACCTTCTAGAATGGTCATTTGTCATCTAAACTAGCTTGACTAATAAGAAGCATGAAACTATGCATGTGTATACATTTATATTTATTTTCTAAGATGGGAGGAGAAGGATAATTTCACCAAGCCCTCACCATAGGGAAGGCCAGCTGCTCCCCCTGACACACTCATGCTGCTGGTACCACCCAGTGCACCATCAGGACCAGGTTTTGGATCCACCAGTACATCAAGCTACTTCATCTCTTTGGGCCTCGACTTTCTTGATCCCCAAATGGGAAAACCTAATTTGAGGAGTGGGGAAAAATGTGTCAGACGACTCCATCCTTCCACCATTTGCCTCTTCCCTTTTTCTAACTTGTTATCCACACTTATCTCTCACTGTTCCCATCCCATCATGGTTCATTTATTTTCAAGGGGTCTAGGAATAACATGTTGCTATTTTCAGTGTCTCCTCTCTCCCCACCTCGCACACAACCACACATGGTAGAGAAGTGGAGATAGAGAGTGTGGAGATCCACAGATTTCCTGTGTCAAGTCTGATTTTAAATGGAGAGGAGCTAACCCCGCAGGAGGGATGGATAGGGACACAGTGGAAAAAGCTCAGGCAGAGGGAATTATGGGTAGAGGAGAGGGAGGCCTGTGGCTCTAGAATAATCTAAATTAAGCATACACGCAACTCTCTGATTTGAGAACCCATTCTCGGGGTTCAGTACTTCTATTTTACAAGTTCTCTCTCTTTTTCCATAAGGGACGGTGAGCAGCAGAGCAACATCATAGGCTAAGGGAGGGTGGGGGTTTTATCGGTGATTGAACCCACCAGCAGTGATTCTGGATCCAAGCCAGCTCACCGATCCCCTCCATAACAGAGAAACCTGCACGCCAAGTGCCAGGCAAACTCGGCTCTTCCTCACTCCCTGATTGCCTCTTTGGTTCTTCTCAGACCCCAATTACAAATGGAACTGAATTTCTCTATTATATGGAAATGCTTTAAAATATTACAAAGAATAGCTCTGGCATTAGTGGTAATAAGTCCATAGCTGCATTCTCTTCTTTTTCTTCTTAACTCTGATAACTGGAACAAAATTCATATTTTTAAGTTCAATTTGGGTAAATGGACTGGTGCCTTCCTCCCTTCTGCTCCTTTCCCTCCCAATCCTCTTGTCCCACTGCCCCAGACCTGCCCGCCACTCAGCATGAGAAGGAGGAAGAATGTGAAAGGCTCCAAGGTTCAGTCTTTGACTTCTACCCTAAATCCATTGCAGGATCTTGAAAGAGACTTAGACCCATTCCAAGCCCCTTGTGGCAGGTTGCTTCTCAAGTGACTCTCAGTAATGATTCCTGCCTTCCAGCTTCCACATCTGTGTGGGCTGGACTTCCTGATTTGCTTCTAATGAATAGAATACCACAAAAATGATGAACATCATTTCTGAGATTAGGTTAGAAAAGGCTCTGACTTGCATCTCTCTCTCTTCTCTCTCTCTCTCTCTCCCCTCCCTTCTCCCTCCCTCCCCCCACCCCCCATCAGCCTCCTGGCTTTCCTGAAGCAAGCTGTCACGATGGAGAAGCCCACATGGCAAGGACTTGAGGGTAGCTGCTGGCTAACAGCCAGTGAGGAACTGAGACCCTCAGTCCAATGGGCCTCAAAGAACTAAATCCTGCCAACAACCACTGTGTGAGCTTGGAAGCAGCTCCTGCCTCATTTGAACATTGAGATGACTGTGGTTCCAGCTGACACCTGGATTCCAGCCTGTGAGACCCTGAAGCAGAAGACCCAGCCAAGCATTCCAGACTCCTGTTCCATAGAAAGTGGGAAATAACAGAGATAATAACAAACAACAAATGTGTGTTGTTTTAAGTTGCTAAGTTTTGGGGTGATTTGTTATGCAGCAGCAGGCAACTATCATATAGCACTTATGTCACCAATCTGTAAAATGGAACCATTCCCACCTCTTATAAGTATAGCAGGAAGAATGAGTTAAGACACATTTCAATCCTGAGATCTTATTCTGGTTGCATCAATAATAGTCATTGATTTCTTCCATAAATACTTTCTGAGCACCAATTATGGTCAGATACTATGCTGTGAATTAGGCTGCAAAGATGAATATGACATCCTTGCTTCCTTTGATGAGGTCATGGTCTTTATGAGGGACAGTGAGAGATACTTCAGAAACAGAGTGGAATATGATATATTAAATATTTTGAAATATCCTCAAGATTTGGATGCCCAGATGCCACATAACACCTCATATAACAAAACTGCTCACCAAAGTAACAAGAGCTCTTAAAAATCTCTAGGGTTTACCTCAACTCTGTTTCCCAACAAAAATACCAACAGGACAGGATGTATTTAAGAAGGACAGAAGGTGCAGAATTTGATGAGCCCTTGGGTACAATCCAAAAGTGTGTATGGGATGTACTCTGGCACCTTGAACCCAAGTTCTAGGTTATATTTTCAATTGAGACCCCCTTTCTCCCTTCAACCTCACCTTTCCAGGCACTTGGCTTCATTCCCACGATGTGGTCCATCTGTAGCAGCCCCTGTTCTTTAACATTCTTTCTACTCTTCCTGGACAATTATAGGGAGTCCCCAAACTTTTGGGTAGAGAATGATTTCTCTTTCTCCAGTGTTAGGCTGGGAGTTGGAGATAGTCAGCATTTAGTGAAAGCCGTGAGGGTGAGTTACTGACTTTATGCTTCATAAATAATGAAAAAATGGACTCCAAATGTTTCCAGACATTATTTATATCAATTCTTCATTGAACAGATGACTTCAGGCTAAATGCTGAAACCAAAAAACAAAACCTGAAAAAAACAAACAAACCAAAAACAATAGTCAGGAGCAATTGAGAAATCACCTTGATGAAGAGCCCAAGGAAAAATCCAGTTTCTGGATCTTTCTGGTATAAGACTGCCCTGGCTCCCTGGCCTGCAGAACCCTGGGGCAAGCTGGACTGGCTCGGTGCTCCCTGGTGCCTTGAGAGGGCCCTTAAGTTCACTCAAGCGTGATGCCTCCTCCTTTGCCTTCCCTCATCCTGTCTTTTGTTCATCCTGTTTTTCACCTAGTCACTTACCCAGGGAAGATTGTCTTAAAAGGGCATACATCAGTTTTGCTTCTGTTTTGATCTATAATTTGTTCCTTCTTGGATGTGCTAGATGTAGCTCTAGGTACTAACGGTGTTTCTTAACAATGAAGTGAGTCTTAAGCACTCACCTGATTACTTTCTTGGGGTGTCTATTATTCCAGCAGCTACCAAGGCCTGATGGAGCAATTGAAAGTAGCTGCCCACTTGTTTCCCAACCAAGGCTTCTCCCCAGCAGTCTCTTCCCTGAAGGCAGGACCACTGCCTCGGTTGACATTCCTTCTTTGTACTGATGTGTTGTGGGGTGAAACATTATTTGATGGTTAAGGGCAAGAGATGACAGAAAAGGAGAAGACCAGTGAATTCCAGAGGAAGTGTTTGGAATTTGAGGTACAGAATCCATGTTTTTGAGAACTTGGGGAAGATCCTGTGATCACTTCCACAAACAGCAGAGATGGGATTCAGAGTCGGGGAAGAGCCCCCGGTTAGAAATACAAATGCGCTCTCTCATAGAAACAAGCCAGATTCTAGGAACCTCTAAGGACAGGCAAGCAATACAGTAGGTGGGGCTTTCACAGGTCTCTGGGGGCTGCCTGGAGCCCTCATCACCACGCACAACATGGTTCCTACAGGAAAATGCAGTTTGAGTACCAGAAAAATGACGTATACTCAAACTATTGGAACAGAGCCTGCTCTTAAGTTGGAGACTGCTTGAATGCCACATTCACAGCTAAATTATATACATGGGCCTATTTTTAAGACCTATGCCTATTTCTGAGACACTCAGCTTACATAACAATGGGAAGTGGAAGAAAGGATTAATAGAAGTAGAAATCATGTTCTTGGTGGGGATGGGAGAGAGGAGAAAATTCACTGCACAGAACACAATTCAGTTCTGCATGGAAGGAGAGCCTGGAAACCTAGAGAGAATGCCTGAAATATTTTGTAGGTTTATGCGGCTTGCCCCAGTGGGGGCTTTCCTTTAAGCAGGTCCATGCTCATACAGTTCTTAATTTGGGGATCAACTGTTGAATTCTATGGTAGTGGAAAAGATGAATTAAATTAAGAAGTTAGAGTAGGACCAAGGCCCACATTTTATAGAATTTATCCAACTCATGAAGCACCTTTTGTATCCTGTCCGCCCTGGGTCTGTGGGCTTCCAGACTGATTGATGCATGATAAAATTGCCAATAGCACACTAGACTTGCCCCAAGTGTGCCTAACCTGTTGGAACCAGCAGTAGCATTGCACAGGACCTTATTTTTGTGCCAGTTTTCCAGAACTCTCAGTTACTCAAGGTCATATATCCTTTGGTTACTAGACCATTGTTAAAAATCTTGGTTATTCTGATTCTGAAAATGAGCTAATCTAGATTAACTTTATTTTACTTCAAATAACTCAAAAGGACCCAATAATTCATAGCGTTAAACAAATTCATCTCCATTCCAATACTTTAAATCTTTAAATCAACAACTCAAATTAGCTCAGGTTAGAACTGAATTCAATCCCACAAACATTGATTAGACCCCTCTAGTTGGTTAATGGTATGTTCTTAAATATGAAAAGTCATGAAGATGGTTCAGTTGGCCTTTGGGTTGGCAGAGAGCTGTGGGATGAATGTTCTCCTCCTCCCCAACTGTGTGCATTTTTTTCAAGGGCATTTTTGGCCCTTGAATTCTAGGCAAAAATAACTAATGTATATACTGTTGTTTTTCAATTGTGAATTTAAGAAACAGAGTTTTTGTTCTGATTCATGCCTCGTGCTTGGAATAGAGTAGTTGGTGTACCTGAATTTCAGGGAAACTTGACTCTTCTCCACAGCGTGCTTACTGAGGCACCCACACCCATCGCCTGAGCCTCAGCGCAGAGGCGACTTCCACATACAGGAAGGAAAGAAGGCCTGTGTGGAGCTGCTTTGAGCCCAGATGTGTCATTAGCCCAGCTCTGTTTCCTGTGGGAATAGCTTCCCTCGTCTAGAAGGACAGACCTGTGAACTGTTAGCAGGGGTAGTGAGGAAAGGAGGGGTGAGGTGCGGCTGCTTTCCTGCATACTGATCATGAGGAAGGAGGACCTCCAGCCAAGGGGCAAGAGCACCAGGCTCTGAGTTAGGAGGACTCAGCTGTGGTTCCTACTCTGGTATAAGCCAGCTGGATGACCTTGCACTGGTAACTTGCTTTGTATGGACGAACTGATTTGCCTGTGAATCCTTTAACTCTACACCCGGAGCCAGTTGTGGGAGGACAGATCAGCTGCCTGTGTCCCTAGCTCTAGATTCTGCCAGCCAGCAGTGCACAGCTGGGGTGGTGCAGCCTTCAGCTTACAGCTTTGCAGTTTTTGCATCAACCCTGACCCAGCATATTAGGTCTCATGTGCTTTGGCCCTACAAGTCAGTCAAATCTGAAATTGAAAGTGTGGCTGTAACCCTAAATGTCACTGTTGAAAAGTTTCCTTTGACCCCAGCAGCCTTGTCTCTGCTGTCAGCACCCTCATGATCCTGTCAGTGTGGGCCAGGTTCTGTATTAGTCCCTTTTCACTTGTTATCTCCTCTAGTTTTCACAGAAGTTCCATAGAAGCATGCTCCCCATTTTTTTCAAGTAAAGAGCAGACTGGATTCCAACTCATATCCATCTGAGTCTGAAACTCATTCCCTTATTAATTCAATCCTCAGGATGGTTTTCTTGGTGCTGTTTTCTACTCTCCCATCCAGGTCTTTGGAGGGGACCGAGCATGTCTTACCACCTGGGATGGACTTGACTCTGCTAAGTTTTTGCCTGGACCCTATTTCTTGCCATCTGGACTGGTGGCCAGTTTCTGGCTCCAAATAGCGAACGCCCCATGCCAGGATGCTGCCTCCACCTCCACTTGATTAACACCTGCCATCTGGCTCCTCCTGTGGCTGCTCTCCATCCTCTGAGCTGTGTTTTAGGGGGAGCTCAGGGCCTTGGAGCTAAGGCTGACTTCGTCACACCTCACAGTCACTTGGTCCCTAGTCCTTGGTCACTAATTTGAGGTGATCCCTAATGCTCTCAACTTCCTCAGCCCCTCTCTGGGCATCCTCCCCTCATCACCTGCTCTGCTGCTGAGTCCTCGGTGTGATTCCCACCAGGGTTCACATGACTGATATCATCTGGGGCCTGTGGGGAAGAAGAAAGGGGAGCATGGTGATCCAGCCCCAGATTGGAAGCTGACCCAGGGATCAAGCTTGCAAGGCATGGCTCGGTGTCCCCAGCAGAGCTGCATTGGTGTACCCTTTGTTTTATTCATGTGCTCTGTTCCACTCTCACTGATCTCTGCTTGTGGAGAGCTCTTGACCACAGAGCTACGGCGGGGAGAGGCCTTCTCACGGAGTCGGCCCAGTCTTTCTGCTTCTGCTCCTCACAGGATTTGGTTGTTTTCCATCTTAATTATGCTCCTTGCATCAGTCGCTTGCGGGCACACCACCTTTAAAGACATTTGTCTTAAAAAACCCATTCTTGCCTGAGAGAAACATTTCTGTGGAGGACTGTGATACTTCCAAGAGTGGCTCTGTGTGTGTGAATATGTGTGTGCACAGGTATGTGTATGTGTGGACTTATGTGTGTGTAGACATTGGTTGGGGTGGTGGTAGTTGTTTTCTCACTTATCATTAGTTAGGAAGGTCGGAGCTGGGGCCTCCTAGCATGGGGTCTCATCAAACAGACTTTCTGCTTGTGAGGCCATTGTTAAATCAACTGCGGACAGTAATGAAATCATGAAGGGAGCCAGGGCTTGTAGGTGGGTTAGAGAGGTAACAGCACCATGAATTTGGGTTAAAAATTCTCCAATGTAATGACAATGATAACATATTTCTTTGTTTTATAACTGAAGATCCCAAACTATATACCAATTTACCTAAAATGAACTTTTAGGTGACTCAGTTACCAAGTGCATAGGTCTTCCCATATCTAAGAATTATTAGGTAATCCATTCCTTTATCCTTTGATTTACTCATTTAAGAATTTTTAAAGCTCTGTGTACTCTGTCCTATGCAAGATGACTAAGAGAAGGAGAAGATTTGAGGGAGTAGCTGGAGACCTAGAATTTCCCACTGGGGACACTAGAGCATGATAAAGATTAGTCAGGACCTGGAGCAGGTGTTGTAGACATAGCTGCACACTGATGTTGAATGAAGCAGGTTTAGTGGGGATGAAATTAGCTCTGACGAGAAGCTGAGATCTGCAATGAATTTATACTCCTGGGATTGCTCAGATGAGTTTGGCATGATTAAAGTCAGAATGAATAGTACAGAACCAAAGGAACTGGGGATGGCAGAAGACTTGCAATAAATGTAAGGAAATAGCCATTGTTTGACTCTGTAAAGAAGCCCTTGCTTCTCCTTTCCCTGCCTCACTGCCTGATTTCATTCTTTTGCTAGTAGTATCGATCCTTGTTTGATTTTCTAGCTCCCACCCAATTCTCCACCAACTTTGTGGGCGGGCATAGGCTCTGTCTACATATGGTAGGTGCACAGTGAATATACCCATCAATGAACAATGTATCAGAAATAGGTAGTCTTCAACATGCCTCCTAAGATGATCTATTTTAGAGGCCTTGGTTGTGATTGTCCCAGAGTAAAGTTGGTTTACCCTAAACTTGACACTGGAAAGGAAAGGGTATTCTAATTCTAACAAATGCTGCATTTCAATCACCGGCCAATGTTCTCATTATCTCTCTGTCTCTCATGGGCATTCACACAGCCTCACTCAAATGCAGTCAGACACAGCAATGATTCATTTTGCCATTTAAGTGGTTAGAAGCTGTGGAACAACAAAGCCAAAAAGATGCCACCCCTGCCCTCTAAGAACTTAAAATTAGTTGTTAATGTTATATCAGGAGCAGTGAGCAATGTCCTCAGGAAAAAAGAAATTTTAGCTCTAGTCTGAACTAAAATGGTATCCAAAAGGAGGTCCACAAATCTGATTTCTTTACTAAATATCAATGCTGTGGGCCCTCATTTGATGTTCTCTTTCAGAGGCTGAACATTTGAGGGAGAGGCTTAGATATTCTTGACCCACATGTAAGACTCTCTCTGGTCAATGACCCCTCCATCTAGCCAAAGGTCAGGCAGAGAAGGGCACCCCTAATACCCTAAAGATACCAAGATCTTCTTCAGAATGAAGTGACTCAGTGTCCCCTTAGATTGCATGGATCTTTCCTAAAACTCTGGGATGTAACTGAATGTGCAGGCCCACAGCTCTGCAAAAGCCTGCATCAATGGGTTTTCAGACTCCAGCAGACAGTTTCCAGTTATGGAGACCCCTTTGGGTTCCAGCCGTATCTTGGATCAGGAGCCCTAGCCCTCAGCTCAGTTCCCAGCAATGGGTGAGAAATCTGGGACCAGGACCAGTACTGACATGCCTTGGTAATGTTTCTCTTCTTTCTTCCTGTTTCTTCTCAGCAGGAAGGTGGAATATTTAAACTTCTGCCCACCTCCCAAGAAGTTGACCTTGCAGTCTGTGCTGTCATTGCTCAGGTTCTCTCCTGCCTGTCGAATGGCTTTGTAGTCATCTGGGTGGACTGTCACCGGGAGGCCTGAAGATCGTAGATGACTACTTTCTATATCTGGAGCTTAAAGCAACAATGCTATCCTCTAGTTTATTCCCACTGGATGATTGTAACGAAGGTAAAGCACATCGCATTGAGCTCTGTGATGCCGTTGTAATCTAGAAGTGTCCAACGAGACAATTGGAGGCAGCCAGGCTTGTGTTGAAGAAATAATGGACAAAAGCAGACCCAGTCCAGGAGAGTAAGACTCACACTTATGTTGGCCAGATAATGCCCAGGTTGAGTGGGACACTTTCCAGCAATGATCTGCATGGAACTTAAACCAAGAGAACAAGAGGGCAGCTGGACATGGATGGACATACAGGTGAGCCCTTCCTAGTCATGCAGTCGGGGAGATCAAAATGTAGGCACATGTTAACAACCCCACTGGTGGGGCAAGGTAGCACTCCTCTGGGCTAGACCAGCTTTCCCTTTTCCTAGAGGGAGAGCAGTGGTTGCAGCAGGGTGAGAATGTGGGGTTTGGGGTCAGGGCCGGTTCTGCACCAGAGTCTGGGTTAGAACCCAGCACAGCTCTGCCCCATTTGCCTCTGCCTAATCCTCCTGGTTTCCCAAAATCCAGGGTTTAGATAAGTTGCTAATTATTTCTTAGGTGACTTTGGTTTCCTCATTATGCTAATATTTATATCCTGTTGTATTTTTTCAGTGGTGATCTGGGGCTCACCTTAGTAGGTTCTTTGTTATGTTTGTTGATTTATGTTCCTTTTCCTTTCCACACCACTCATACACTTCCCCCCGGCCCACTAATTTCTTATGACAGCTGGGGGTGGGGTGTTGCTAAATTACTTTACCTTTTCTGTCCTCCATTATAAGTCTGCTTGGGTGCTGATTTTCCAAGCTGCCTTTCTGAGCAGCCTGAATTGGTTCTCCAATGTATCAAAAAATGCCAATAGTACTTTGACCTTCTTGGGTATGGAATTGGTTTTATATGTACTTCATGTTTGTAATTTCTGCTGGATCATTTCTCTGTTACTAACATATTTGAAGACTCAGCCACAGTTCCCACAGTATGAGAACACTGGGTTGAAGAAGACCTAGTGTCAATAAAATCCAAAGCTGCTTATCGAGGGAATAAGAACAGATGCTTGGAGGGATGGATCTAACCCATGGAAAGTTCCATAAAAAGATTCAGGCCTGTGAGTCTGTCCAGTGCCCAACTGAAACAATAATCATAAGCTATATTTCAGTAACATCAGCTGGATCAGCAATGGGGGATCGGGTGGCAGGTACCACTTAGGAATGAAGATGGAAAATGTGTTTCAAGGCACTGTGACAGTTGGTAGCTAGGGATCCACCTTTTGGTATCCATAAGAAATATGCTAAGAGCCAGGAGACTGAACTCGTTCTCTTCCTCCTTCAGTTGCTTCATCAAATAATTAACAAAAACTCTACTGTGTTCTAGGACAATCTGATGAAAAACAGACAAGCCTCTTTGTTGGAGCTTGGAGAGGAACAGATTAAAACTAATAGACAAATGCATGAAATAATTACAAATTGTGAAGTGATTTATGAAGGCAACAAACAGTGCTAAGGAGCAAATAAGCGTTGGTGGTGGGTAGTTTGGGAACCATTCAAAGTTTGGAGAACAAAGTTTAGCATGGGTGGTCAAGAAAACCGGGACTTAAAGGATGAGATGGAGCCGGCTTGGTTCAGAACACAGAAAAGAGAAATCCAGTGGAGGGAACAGCATATATTGTACAAAGGTCCTGAGTCAGACTTGTACAGTCAATGCTGGCAAAGAGCCTTAGCGAAGCCCCAGGACCTCTGCTAGAAATAGCTTCCCAATTCCCCCATATAGATTGTGTCCTGAGGGGTGACTGGGTGAGTGTATCACTGACTTCACTCTTCATGTGCTGGGGAGATAAAGGAGAAAGAGAAAGCATCTCAGGAAATGTGTATATTTATCCTGGCCTAGCCTTAAGAAAACCCAGCCACCAATCCATCAAAAATGAATTTGAGTTTGGATAACATTAGCGTTTAAGGCAATGCTCTTCTCTTGTATTGATTCTTTGTGGGTTGAAATGGAAACAATTTTAGAAATGTAGTCTTAGGTTTCCTTAATCTGTGTGGCTCACGGAGGAAAAGGCTGTTGTCACTTGTACTAATAACCACAAGGAACACGGTTCTAAAGTGCTTAGCTGGAAAATGAATTCCAGAAGGCAGCCCTGGTCATGCCTCCAGGGCAGTTGTTTCCTAAAAATTCAACCTTTTTCTTTCCTTCAAGGGAGTAGCCTCAGGTGCAAGTACACTTGGGAAATGAAAAAATACCATGCAGAGAGATGACTCCCAGGAAGGGAAGAGCTGGCCTGGGGTGGGGTCCTCATTGTCACTGTTGGGGTGAGGGGAGGGGAGGGGCTGCTCGTGTAGTTGACTTAGGAAGCCCAAGGGAAGCCTCTGCCTTCCACAATCCAACATAAATACCTGCTTGGAGTTTCATGATGAGATCATCCTCCTTTCCTTTAAGTCATTGAAGGTAACTATTCATATGTGGGTGACTGTCCTAGTGGGAAATGCATGTTCAATTAGCTTCAGTTCTGTCTCAGCGTCTTCAGATGAAGGATAAGTTGGATGCAGAGTGGAGAAAGGTTGGTGGCATGGGCCACCGTGCAGGGGAGAAAGCAGGGCAGAGTCAGCTAGGGACAGTGCGAGGTCAAGGGGTGTCTAGGTTTGCTGTCTAAATGCAGTGAGGTGGCTTACCCCCAAAAGGGAGCTCCTATGCTGCTAAAGAAAGCCATGTCTATTTGCAATTTGGACTGAGCTTCCTAAAGACCAAACATTTGAAGTCCTCTGTTCTAACCCTTTGGCTATAGGAGAGGAAGGTTTGGAAACTGGAATGAGAATGGAAGTCAACAGCCCCTCTTCCTTCTTGCCTTTTTGCCTCTGGCATCTAGAAGAGCCCTTGTGGGAGTCTGTATAAACATGGGCTCTATTTGCAGAAAGTGTTGGCACAGTTTCCAGTGTCCTCTGGAGGAGCAATCTGTCCTGTGGCCTTTTCCCTGTTTGTCACCTGAGGTTTGTCACTCGCACCTCTCTTCCTTCTCACCTCCCACTTGTCCTGACCCAGATCTGGGGGACCTGCGCGTGGGAGGAGGTTGAAGGGTGATCACAATGGACCTGTCTTCTCAACCATGGAGGAGTGTCTAAGTTCTGTCTCCCTTAGAAAGTGGCTCTTCCCCCTCACCCCCGAGCCTCCAACAGCACTCTGCCAGCCAAGTGCCTCCAGAGTAGAGTCTCCCTTCTCACATAATTTCCTTCCAGCAACTGTGATCCATCAGCAGCCTGCATTGGGTACCCCCTGTGTGCATGGGGTGAGACTGTGGGACTCCAACATGGTGGTCCCCTGAATCTCTGCCAGGAGTTCAGCGCTCTGGGGAGTGGCCTCTCTGACCACAGTGTCCAGACCGTTTAAGGTAAAAGTACAGATTCACATCAACAGTTGGGGCACACATCAGTGGAGGCCTTGTCGGGCACACACTGAATTTCCCAAGGCAGCAGCCAGAAAGCAGGGCCTTGTGGAGGCTGTGATGGGGAGGGGCCCTAAAGGGGCTTTCAGATTCCAGGCTGGCTCCAGCCTGGTATCTTGGTGCCCTCTTAGATGCAGGGGCCCATAGCCTCTTCTACTCCTTCCATTTAATGACCAACCACCTCCCCTACTACTCTGGTTTTCGATTTTCTGTTTATATGCATCTTTTGCTTATTTGGGCAAACCCAAGACTGGCTGATTGTGGTGTGATTTCTGTGGTTCCATTATCAACTGGCTCACTTTCTCTCTGTAAGAAATTTCCAGCAGAGAAAATAGCATGTACCAAGCTGTTCACCACTGTGCCTGCTTGGTCACAATTTGGGTGCCCACCCCTTTAAAGGCTGGTGGCCAATATAGAGATTGGTTCTTCCTGAGTTGAGTGCTCATGCTGGATCTGAGCCAATCAGCTGTGGGAGAGGGGAGTGGGGGAGGGTGTTGTGATGCAACCTTAGGGATGCTTGTGGGAAGATTCCTTGGCAGGAGAGGTGAGTATGGCTGGCTTGCCGAAGCTTAGCCTGACCAGTATGCTCGGCTGTCTAAAGTGATAAGGGACTGAGAACACTGAACTTGGTCTTATTGCAGGGACCTCATGAAAAACACATGGACTCACTTGACTGTAAGGAGAAAAACGACCCTCTTAAACCTCATTAACTTAAACTCCACTAATTTAGAGTAAGCAATCACTCAGCCCCACAGAGCTGAATTTTGTTTTTGCACTTTGAAAAATGTATTTGTAAAGTCAGTGAGCAATGTCAGAAGGCAAGCAGAGATGGCGATAGGAAAGGAATTCGAGCGACTGCTGATGGACTGCCAAGCGCAGGCCCGCTGTCAATGCTCAGGGAGTCTGTGTGACTTCTTGTTCCATGGTAGTCTGGGACCCTCTGTACGTGCTGCCCTTCATCATGGCCCTGAGCACGATGCAACAGAGTGGGGATCCTTCAGGGGCATTCCCTATTCTCTGTATTCCCAGCCCAGTGTCTATATAAATAAATGTTTGTTTAGTGAATTGATACAGCAAAATTCCACAAAACAGTCTCTACATATTATGTTTATTTCAAATGTGTATTATCCTAGCAATAAAATTTTATAGTTTTTTTGCAAAGTCCTGGGCAAACTGGTCACCTAGACTTAGTATATCACTCCAGGATCAATGTTGAAAGGGAACTTGCTGATAAGATTAAATCTAATAGCTTTTGAGTAGATAAACTATTGGTAATTAGATGTGTAATATTATGTTTCACTTTCTTAGGAAAGTTTCTATCCCCACTCTCACTCTGGGACTCTAGAATGAAAATGAATGAGTAATTAAATGTGTGAGCAAGTGAATGAATGAATGCCACACAGTCTCCCTTATCGTAGCTCTGGTCCTTCACATCAGATTGTACTCAAGTTGCCTCCTGGTGGGAATGGTTGCTCAGAGGGAAGCTATGATAGGATTTTGTGGCCTGGACAGGCCTGACTATAGCTGGAGACTTGCTAAGTGGAAGGACGGCTCTGGATGGGTAAACCTAAGGGCTAGGGCAAGTAGAAGCTCAGACTCTTATGTTGAGTGCTCTGGTGTAGGTAACCTTCTGGAATTCCTTAGAATATGTGTAAGGAGGGATCAGGTATCAGCAACTGAGGACCTGGTCAGCAGGTAGTATCAGGAACATAAGCAGGTCCTAGAATCCTGGATTTACACCCATAAAATTGCTGTAGTTCAAGGCTAGGAAGCCCCTGAAAAGGTGCAAGGTGGACCTCTAACTGGTTCTGGAGACTAAAGAGGAGAGGGAATGTCTTTGGCTACAAAGAAAAAGACATGACTGATTTATCAGAATTGAGGTGGGTATTGTTTAGGCACAGAAATAAGATAGTAACTAAGCTAGAGATAAAGTCAAGGTGAGAGAGGAGTAACTTAAAGTTGAGTGTGGCAGGTAACAATCTACAACACTTTTCCCTTTGGGATGGAAGAGGTCTCTTGGGAATCTGAAGGCAGTATAATATTCCTAAATGTCAGATGTGAGACAGTGCCATGATTGATGGACTAGTTAATTTGGACAACTCCTTCTGCTGAGGAGTAGGAAAGAAGAAAAACTTTAAAACAATTATATTTACTATTTTATAGCAATTTAAACATGATGGAAATTTCAACAGAGAACAAGAAACTATGACATTTGTATAGCAGATTTAAAAAATGAAGTATATAGAAATTGTAGAAATTAAAAAAATGCTCTAAATCAAGAACTTTATGGGATGGTTTACCCGAAGACAAGATATAACTAAAAAGAGAATTAGCTAACTGGAATATAGTCAGAAGGAACTATCCAGAATGAATCCTAGTCATATGAAGGTGGAAAACAAACACAGTAAACAGGGCAAGAGACTTAGAAGAAACAATGAAATGTTCTGTGACAGGTTTAACTGACATTCCAGAAATAAAATAGAGAAAATGGAGCAGAAAAATATTTGAAGAAATAAAATCTGAGACTGCTCCCACAATGCTAAAAGACATTACACCCAAATTTAATAATGCTGTGAACCAGAGGCAAAAAAATTAAAATCTCACATAGTCCAACATTTTAAAATAGCAGAAAACCAAAGACACATGAAACCTTTAAAAACAGTTATTGGTTAAAGATAGATTACTTTCAAAGTGCAATAAAAAAGGGAGATGGGTAAATTTCTGATAGAAAAGAAGCTAAAAACGGTAATTGAATTATACTTTTAATGGAGGGAAAAAAATGACTGCCCATCTATAATCTTATTCCCTGAGAAAATATCACTCAGGAATAAAGGTAAAATAAAGACTTTTTCAGATGAACAAAAATAAACTTGTCGCCAACAATCTTAGAGTAAATAAAAGGTAATGACAAATCTTTAGGTGAAAAGAATATGAGCTTAGATAGAAGAATGAGGAAGCAAGAAGGAGTGAAGAGCAAAAAATGAGTATCTATAAAACTAAATTTAAATGATTACTGGCTGCAAAAATCAATGATAATATTGCTTTGTGGAGTTTAAAATTAATATGAAATTATAATTAGTGAAAATTTAGCACATAAATTAGAAGAGGAATAAATAAAATAATAATGCCCTAAGGTGTTTTTTCCTGCCAGGATAAGGTTAAAGTTTCCAAATAAAATTAGACTTCGATAAACTAAAGATATAAATCATAATTTCTTGTTTAACCACTAAAAGATTAAGGAAAAAAAGTACAACTATCAAGCTAACATTATCATTCTCTAAAAAGAACAAGAAAAAATATCAAAATTAAAGAGAGAAAAGGGAGAAAAAGTAAGACTAAGAGAGACAAAGCAAACAAATATTAAGTGGTATTTTAAAATACTTTACTATATAAACCTCATATATTAATAATTATATTAAATGTAAATATACTCCAACAAAAAGACAAAGATTGTCAGATTGGATTAAATTGTTTTTCAATTATATTTGGATTTTGAGATATATACGGACCATAAAGATAACAAAGAATTAAAATAAAAGGATGGGAAAGATATACTGTTCTAAGGTCAGGAAAAAAAGAGCTTGAAGTCTTGAACAGCACTCAAGATAGAGGATGTCCTAGGGATTAAAGGTTCAGTATAGTAGGAAGAGATAACAATTCAAAATTTGCATGCATTAAAAAAATAAGGCCTTAAATATATAGAGTGAAAGTTAACAAACTTAAAAGGAAAACTAAATCTATAACTACAGTATATATTTTAGCATACCCTCTCAGTAACTGAAAGAACAAAAAATGCAAAGGATTTTTAAAAAATGATGAGCAAATTCTCTCTATGTATATATGTATATATATGTAATCACACACACACACACACACACACACACACACACACACACACACACACACACTGTCCTGCCATGGTCAGTTTGCTCTGCTTTTTCAAGTTCACAGTGACACTGATAAAATTTGGCCATGTCCTGGGTCAAAAAGCGTGTCTAAAAATTTCAACATACTGAAATCAGAGTATGCTCTCTGGTTGCAACACAAATCATTCAAACATAAATAAAATGGTAACTAGAAAAACTCTGATTTGTTTGGGTATTAAGACATGTAATTCTAACTAATTTATCAGTAAAAGAAGTCACAAAGAAAAATAGACACTATTTTTAATTGAATTTTAATAAGCATAAAATAAACCAATAGTTGTGGAATTCAATGAAAGAAGCATTTAGAGGAAAACTTTATGCCTATAAATATACATATTTGAAAAAGGAAAGATTGAAAATTAATAAGTATTTAAAAATTCTTTTTTTAAAAGAATTTTATTTATTTTGCATAGAAGAACTGGGTGTAGGCCAGAGGTGGGGGCGGGGTGAGAAGATTCATCAGAGACAGAGTGGGGAGCAGAACAATCGGATTTATTGAAATACACTGCTGAGGGGAGCAGCAGGTGAAACAGGAGATGTGGGCTGCGCCATATGTGTGTCAGCTCCCTGGCGGGGGATTGAACTCTGGCCATAGCTGTAATAGCTCTGAGACAAACCCTAGGCCACCAGGGAGGCCCCTGTTTTAAAATTTCTAAACAGAACATTAAAATATATACAGGGGCCTCCCTGGTGGTGCAGCAGGTTAAGTCTCAGCACTGTGAAGCTATCCAGAGCCACTACAGCTCAAGTTCAATCCCCAGCCAGGGAGTTTCCCACATGGCGCAACAGATCTCACCCGAATCGCCTGCTGCTCCCCTCAGCAGTGTACTTCAGTAGATCCTTCTGTTCTGCTCCCCACTCTGTCTCTGGTGAATCCTCTCAGCACCCACACCTCTGGTCTATACCCCAGTTCTTGTATGCATACATAGATAAATCTTTAAAAAATATATACACAAAGGAGTAAAATAAAAGAAAAAGAAAATATGAAAGTAAAAACTAGCATACAAAATAGAGCTTCAGGGGCCTCCCTGGTGGTGCAGTGGTTAAGCACTGCGCTGTGGAGCTGTCTGCAGCAGCAACGAGTTCGACCCCAGGCCAGGGTGATTCCCCACATGGTGCGGCAGACCTCTCCTGCCTCGCCCACTGCTCCCCTCAGCAGTGTATATCCGTCGATCTGCCTGTTCTGCTCTCCACTCTATCTCTGGTGAACCCTCTCGCCGCCCCCATGCCTCTGGCCTGTACCCCGGCTTGTATGCATAAATAAATAAATCTTTAAAAAACAAAAACAAACAAACAAACAAAAAAACAGAGCTTCAATGAAACTAAAAGTCAGTCTTTGAAAAGAATAAAATCATTGACAAACTATTGGTGGCACTAATCGTGAAAAAAGAAAGAACACACATAATGAGGGCAAATATGAATCTGGGAAAAGAAAAAAGGAAAAAAATATAAAATGTCTGTGTAGTAAAATTGAAAATTTTTTGGAATAGACGAATTTCTGGAAAAACACAAACTACAAAATTTAGCACTAGGAATAGAAAATCCAAGTTTCCCTATAACCAATAAGGGGAATTAATTTTTAATTTCTCCAAAATTAAAGCTTAAGCAACAAAATGTTTCATCAGTAAATTTTACCAGACATTTATGGGAAAAAAAAATACCAGTTTTAACACAACTCTTCTATAAAGGGACTTAAAAGGAACTATTTTCCAAATTATTTGTGAGTTAGTATAAACTTGAAACTTAAACCTATGAAAAAGGAAAAGAAAATTGTTGGTCAGTTCCTCTCAATATTTAGGCAAAAATTCTGAACAAGACATTAATAAGCAAACCCAGTAATGTATGGGAAAACATTTGTCACTTCTGAATTGGTTTATTCTGTGAATACAGAGCTCATTTAGTATTTGAGGATTAATCATTGTATATCACCACATTAGCAGACTAAAGCAGAAGAACTACATAATAATTTTAATAGCTACAGGAAAAATGTTTAATAAAATTCATGATAAAAATATTTTTGACAAACTAGGAATAGAAATAAACTTCCTTGTAACAAAGGGTAATCATTCTGATAAGGGTATCTTCAACAACTCTACCTTAAGTAAATGATACTTATTTCATTTAGCATGATGTCTTCCAGGCACAACCATACTTTTGCAAATGGTAGGGTTTTTTTTTTAGACTAAATAAGAATTCTATTGAACGTACATACCACATTTGCTTCTTCCATTGATGTATACTTATGTTGTATGCATGTTTCAGCCATTGTGAATAATGCTGCAGTGAACATGGGAGAGCACGTAGCTTTTCAAGATTCTGATTTTAATTCCATTGGACATATACCAAGAAGTGGGAGAGATGGGTCATATGGTAGATCTATTTTTAATTTTTTAAGGATCCTCCATACTGTCTTCCATAGTGGCTGTACCAATTTACATTCCCACCCACAGTGTACAAGGATTCCAATTTCTGCATATTTTTGCTAACACTTATATTTTTTATAATAGTCAAATCATAATAGGTGTGAAGTGATATCTCATTGTGGTTTTAATTTGCATTTCTCTGATGACAAGTGATTATTAGTTGAGTGTTTTCATATGTTTATTGGTCATTTGTATGTCCTCTTTGGAAAAATGATTATATAGTTCCTTTGCCTATTTTTTAAACCTGCTTGAAATCAAAGAGACATAGAAGGAAAAATACTACATGATACCATGTATATGAGGAATCTTAAGTAGAATCATAGAAGCAGAGAGAAGATTGTCAGGTGCTGGAGGGATGGGGAAATGGGAAGACATTATCAAAGGGTGCAAAGTTTCAGTATGTTCTAGAAGCTACTATGCAGCATGGAGCTTATAGTTACCAAATACTGTATTGTATATTTAAACATTTGCTGAGAGAGTAGATTTTAGGTTAAATACCCTAAGGCCCAGCAATCCCACCCTTGGGCGTATGTTCAAAGAATATGAAACCACCAACCCCCAAACCCATTTGTTCCACCGTGTTCACAGCAGCATTATTTACAATCCCTAGGACAGGCTGATGTCCGTCAGCTGGGACTGGGTCAAGAAGCTGCATACCCATACCATAGATATTCTAAAGCTTTAAGAAAGGATGAAATGCAGCCGCTTTTAGCAAAATAGAGGGAATTTCAGAGAATTATGCACAACAAAGTAAGACAAAACAATAAAAACAAATACTGGGCATTTACACAACAGACAATTTGATTACATAAAATACTTTCAAAAACCAGTGAGCATCAGTAAACATCCTGTGGGATCTTAGGTGAAGAGGGAGGGGGATGGGAAAGGGACAAAGGATATAAGCGCTGGTGGTGGGGAAAAAAATAACAAAAATAATCAAATGAACTACATTGAAAATAATGAGACCTACAAAAATTCACTGAGTAGATCTTATGTTAAGTTTTCTTATCAAAATAACACCACCAGCAACAATAATAATACAATAGTAAATTAAGAGGGCAGCAGGAAACTTCTTGAGGTGATAGATGTTTATACATTTGTGTTGATAGTTTCTTTGGAGACAAGTACATACTTATCTCCAAACTCATTCAGTGTATACACTAACACATACAGCTTTTCATCTATCAATCAAACCTCAATAAAGTGGTTTTAAAAACCATAATTATATAACAAGAAAAAATGAACAAATTTCAGATGCTATTAAAATTATTTATGTAGAAATGTTGACAGATTTTCTTCTGCGATCATGACCAAGACTAGGGTGTCCATTGTCATGATTTCTGACCAATATTATGTTGGGTGCCTTGGCCAATACTACAATGTGGTCCACACAAAAATAAACATTATTTAATTGGGAGTAAGAACTAAAACTACTAGTATTTCTTATATGTGATACTATTGTATATGCAGAAATAATATAAGAAGATCTACAGATAAATTATAATTTATAAGTGAATTTACTAAGGTTTCTGTCAAAAGGTTACTATTCACAAGCCAACTAATTTTGAAATACTAGCCATAAACAATTAGGGAGTTAAAATATAAATATGCCATTCTCAGTAGGGTCAAAAATACAAAATGAAATCCTAAGCATATATCCAGAAATAGATGTACAAGATATAAGTCATATTAAGAATAGCCAAGATTCCTGAAGAATAATGAGAGGTCTTAATCTACTAAATATTAAGATTTCTTTTAAAGTTGCAGTAATTAAGATGGTGCAGTATTGTTGCAACAATAAGCCAATAGACCAATGAGACAGAATAAATTGCCCAGAAACAGATTCATGTTCTTATGGGTATTTGACTTATGAAAAATGTTACACTGTATTGCAGTGGGCGAAGAATGGTCTTTTCAGTAAATGATTGTGGAACAAAATAGATCTCCATACGGTTGGGAAAAAAAAGAGAGAAACAGACTTTTGACCCCTCTCTAACACCATTAAAAAAAATCAATTGCAGATGGATTGTGCATATAAATGTAAAAGGCAAAATAATCTCATGGAAGACAAGAAAGAAATTTCAGAAGCGAGAAGGATTTTTTTCTAACAGAAAACAATGCTAATCATATGGAAAAGACTGATAATTTATCAATATTCAAATTTAGAACCACTGTCCATTAAAAAAAAAAAACCCACAAAATGAAAATGCAAGCCCAAGAGTAAGGAAAGATGTTTGCAACATATAAAGCCAATAAAGACAATTTTCCAGAATAAAGAACTCCGAAAGATCAGTTTTTAAAAAGACAACTCAGTAGGAAAATGGGCAAGAGACATGAACAAGGATTCCATAAAAAGACAATGTGTTCACATGACACTGTGTCCACCTTCATTAGTCATCAATATTTCTAAGGAAAATGCAAATTAAAATCACAGTGAGATACCACCACATCACTATGGAATGGTTAATTTTGAAAACTTGTTAGTAACAGGTTTTTGTAAGAATGTGGCACAATGAGAGTTCTTACACAGTACAGGTGAGAGTGTACAGGCTTAAGGATGGGAATACAGTGTGAGCAGTGAGTGCAGTGCCAAAGACCAAAGATTTCATCATCGTGTCAGTATCATAGAGTGCAATTGAACCAACCTGGATGGCATCACCTGCTACACACCTTGGCTGTATCTAAGGATCACCATCTTGTTTGCAATCTTTTTTGTTGATTGAAACCTCATTAAGCAATGGCTGACTATAAATTGACACAGTCATGTTGGAACACAGTTTAGCTATGCTTCCCCAAACAGAAGAGATCTGCAGCCTGTGTCCCAACAGTTTCACTCTTAAGAATATAGTCAGTAGAAATGTATGCACAAGTATGCTAAGAGAATTCACAGTAGTCCAATGCTGGAAACAACCCAAATGCGATCACTTGTACAATGGATAAATAGAATTTGGTATATTCATACAGTGGCATACTATTCAGCAATAAAAGCAAGCAAACCACTGCTACATGCAGAACACGGATGAATTTCACAAGCCTAATGTTAAATGAACCCAAACACAAAAGTGTGTGATAGCTTTTATATCTTCTATCTTTTATATAGGATTCTAAACAGAGGCAAAATTAAGTGATATTGTTCAAGAATGCAAATCAGGTGATAAGATTATAAAGAAAAACAAGCAAGTGATTACTATAAAGAGAGTGGCTTCCTTTGGTTGGGGAGAGGCAGTTGAAGGGCTTCTTGAGTACTGGACATATTTTATATTGACCTGGGTAGTGGAAATGCAAGTCTCATTTTCTGAATATTTACTAAATGTACTGTTATATTTTAGGTATTGTCCTGTATGTATAGTAAATATTTGAATTTTTGAATTTTACTGAATTGTATTTTTGAATTATAGTAAAGTACAAAAGAGATGGGGCAGGATTGAGAGACAAATACTACTTGCCTTGACCCTCTTTTTTTCTTCCTCCTTTTCCTTATCTATCTCTACAAGTTCTAGGACTGTCCCATGTAAAAACAAAATAAACTTCTTTTACTAGAGATTTTTTTCTTTCTACAATTTTATTGTAGAAGAGTGCTCTAGAAGAAGAGTTCTCTAGAAGACATGTGTTAGGAAAAAAGAATGAACTGGAATCGTTAATCACACTCATCTGTATACTTTCCACATTCCGTTTGTCTCTGCGCTTGTTGGGGTGGAAGGGGTGATACTCCTTGTGGTCTGGAGTCTGACACAGTGAATAAACTCTGGCTGAGATTTTAACATACCCTTGTTCATGGTGATATTGATGCTCTGAATTCTTCTTGGATTAAGGACTATTACCAACCCATGTGTAGAAGCAGGCAGATCTAGTGAGTGTTGAGAACGCTGAGAAGGTATCTCTGACTCTTGGGAAATGAAGGCAGCAGATTCTTCACCCGCTTGTCAAAGTCTCTACTCATACCTAAAATCTTTAGGATTTATTATCTTGGTTTATAATTTTCCTTTCTAGATGCTTCTAAAGGCAGTTCCTTCTGGAGGGGAGATGTTAGAGAAATATGTAGTGTCTGGTCCCTTTGAGAATGAGTTCCTCATACTGTCTTTCCTGCCTGGTCTCTAAGCACAGAAAGAGTTAATGTGGAGAAATGCCTGGTGAGGGAGCCAGGGAAGGTTAAGAATAGTCACTTGTGCCTTTGTTACTGAGTTATGAGTTCTCTCTATATACTGGGTATTAACCCAAACTCATTATCAGATATATGGCTTGGAAACATTTTCTCCTATTTTGTGATTGCTTTCTAACTCTGTTGATGTTTTTCTTTGTTGTGCAGAAGCTTTTTAATTTGATGTATCCCCATTTGTTTATTTTTGTTGTTGTAGCCTGTGCTTTGAATGTCATATCTAAGAGGTCATTGCCAAGACTAATGCCCTGAAACTTTCCTGTCTTATTTTTTTTTTAGAAGTTTTACTGTTTCAACTCTTATGTTTAAGTATTTAATATACTTTGAATTGATTTTTGTGTCTGGTGTAGGATAAGGATCCAATTGCATTCTTTTGCATGTGGTTTTCCAACAGCATTTCCTCAGTTTTCCCAACAGCAATTGTTAAAAGAACCATTGTGCCTCCTTGACACTCTTGTCGAATATCAGCTGACAATATGGACAAAGGAGTTGAACAGACATTTCTACAAAAGTAGTCATACAAATAACTAACAGGTAGATAAAATGATCTTCAATGTCACCAGTCATCAGGGACATGCAAATCAAAATCACAATGTGATATCATTTCATACTTATTAGGATGAACATTATGTATATATATTTAATAAAACACCCAAGTAGCAAGTGTTGATGAGGATTTGGAGAAATTGAAACCCTGTGCACTGTTGATGGGAATATAAATTGGTGCAGTCACTATTGAAAACAGTTCAAGGTTCTTCAAAAAATTAAAAATAGAACTACCATATGACCCATCAATCTCACTTCAGGGTATTTATCTCACTTCAGGGAATCAAAAATCAAGAGCTTGAAGAGATAGTTTGCCTTCTCACATTCTCACTGCAACATTATTCGCAATAGCCAAGATGTAGAAACAACTTAAATGTCCTCTGATGGATGAATAAAGAAAATGTGGCAAATACTTAAAATGAAATATAATTCAGTCTTAAAAGAGAAGGCCTTTCTGTCACATGGAAATACAGGAATGAACTTTGAGGACATCTTGCAAAGTTAAATAAGTCAGTCACAGAAGGACACACTATTTTCTACTGACATGAAGTATCTAAAACAGTTAAATTCATAGAGTCAAAGAGTGGACTGGTGTTTGCCAGGGGTTGGGAGGAGGAAATGGCGAAACTGTTCAATGGGTGTAGAGTTTGAGTTACACAAAATGAAAAGTTTCTAGAACTCTGCTGTACCACTGTGTTTAACAATTCTCTGAAGGATGTGTTAAGAAAGTAGATCTCAGGTTATGTATTCTTAACCACACACACAAGAAATCAGACCATAATTTAAGTCTGACTTAGTGAAGGAGATAGAGATAAGATTGGGTGGAAGTGACATAGATCAGTTTAAGAAAGGTTCTGTAAAGCTGTAGGAAGCCTGAGTCAAAGTCTATGGATTTAAAATTATAAGAGTTGCCCCCGTTAGTCACTTATGCTCCTGGCTGAGTCCAGGAGGAGCATTTTCATAGCTGTCATAGCAAGGAAGGAGAGGGAAGTGGGATTCTGAGGACAGTACCCAATGTCTCCATCAGGCACGGACCTTTGAATGCAGGTGGACATCCTTCTTGTTCCTTAGAAAAATCAAAGGATTTTTTTTTGGGGGTGGTGGTGGTGCAGATTACCAAGTCACTAAAGGTGAAATCCAGTACACTCAGTTACTGGCTTCCTTTCAGCCTCTATGAAGTTCTCTTGGTATTCCTTTTCTTGAGGGGTACACCAAGGCATCCAGGGATTTATACTTTGGAACAAGGGAAAATACTATCTATCTAAGGCAGGGCGAAAATTCTGTGTTGAGTACTGCTTTGTTCTGACAATGTGGCTGCTGAAAGCATGTACGACATTCAGGTAAGAACAACCCCAGAGTCCTGTCATGGGAGACCAAACCTGGCTCTGCTCTGGAAGAGAAGGGAGAAAAATCCAGGTGCTGGTATTCATTTTCTGAGCTAGCCCATTAGACCATGACTTATTCCATTTGGATCTCAAGATTTCCCTGTACCTGCCTTGTCCTACCTTCCCTTTGGATGATTTCTGATACCTGGATGCAGGGTCGTGCAAATATCTTCTCTTTCCTCCCCACAGGGCTGGTTGCAGAGCCTTATCTTCCTCTCAACTCTGTTCTCTTTGACCCCAAAGCTAACTTGACTCCTCTTCCAGGAGGAATGCTTGGCTTGCTTCAACCCAAACTCATCTCCATGGCACTTGCAGTGTGAACAAATGCCAAAGGGTTTACATTGTTTTCTAATTGTTTCTTTGTGTGCCTTGTCCTTTCACTTGACAGGGAGTTCTGTTAGAAATCTGCTCTTTATCTCTGCTGCATCGTCCAGATCAGGATAGGGCTCCTTTTATATCTAAGAAATGCCAGATGAGCAATTAAGAGGATTTAGGGTCAAGATGGAAGTCAATGACACCTTTGGAGTCTGACTAGGAGAATTACATTGCCTATGGTAACAAGAGAAAGTTCTGGAAGCAGAGCTAGTTTTAGGGGAATATGGCAGCCTTTTACACACAAATGCCTTGAGAAACATGGGGAATATGCAGGGGTCGCGTCCTGCAGCAAGATGGGAGCTGGGACTGCAGATCTGAGTCATCGTCACAGGGTAGAGATTTTTATACCTACCAACTTGTATTTACTCAGCATAGCTTTGAAATATTCTCAACACTCTTAGAAGCATGTATGGGGCATAAAAGTCTGATAAAAAGAATAGCTAATCTCTGCAGAAGATGAGACTCCGATGTGCTAAACAATGACCTGATGTTATTTAAATAGAAATCCAAGAGAAGTGCATCATTAGTTGACAAGTGAGAAATATAGCTAGTAAATCTTACGTGTTCCAGAGAGGGAGAAAACAATTTCGACTGGAGAAATCCAAGGTACAAAATTTCTCCCATTTAAAAATGGAAGAGGATAAAATCTAGATGAGTGCAATCATTAGCAAAATAGGAAAATAGGAGTAGCAAGGATATTTAGAAACATGCAGGTGTTCCCAGCTGTCTGCGGGATAAAGTCATACTTACCCCAGGAGCCCCCCTATGGGCTTTAATATCCCTTTGTAAAAATGGTGCAACATGAGGGAAGTGGCCTGAGTTAGAAGTCAGGGGTCTGTGCTCTAATCTTGCTTCACCACTTACTGGTAGTGTCACCTTGAACAAGACTTTGAATCTTCCTGAGTCTCTGGTACTCATCCATAAAAACCAATCCCTGCCATTGTTAAAGGACTTTTGTGAAGATCTGAAGAGAAAGTATTTGTGAAAGTCCCCCAAACACAGCAGTAAATGAATGTTGGTAATTATTATTTTTGATCTAACATGCACACTGCCTTCTCTATTCTCTGAATTCCTTAAGCCACTGAGTGTTTGTTATTAATTTTGATCTACCTGTATCACCTGTTATTATCTCTTAATTGCTTCACAAGTCCATGGGAGCTTCTTAATTAAATGAAAAACTCATTGTGAGCCCAGGTCTATTGTAGAGATTCACTAAATGCCCAGACCATTGAGGGCATATACTGGGTGCTCAAAATTTTGTGCAATGATTGATTTCTATATCCACAAGGACCAAAATAATTCCCCCCCGCCCCGAGAGTTCCTGGATAAAGTAGATCTTGAGGTTGACATTGACACATGGGTAAGTAATGACAGGTAATGTTCAAGGGGCAGGATACCTGGTGAGGGGAATGATGTGAGCAAAGTGGCAGGTTTTTTTCCTCCCACTTTTCTGGATGCCTGATTCCTCTAGAAGATTCTACCAGGTTTTGAAGTCATTTATCACCCTGATTCTTTGTGAGAAAACCAAATGAAACAAAACCAAAAGAGAAAATATCCCTTCAGCAGCTGGACAGCTCAGTTATTTTTAGGGACAGAAGTCAGCGTTCGGGACTCAGCAAAACATCCTAATCTGTTCAGAGTGGGCCCGTCCCTGCAAATGCATGGGACTAAGCATTTTCTCAGCTGTAACTCCCCAGCACATGTGTATTTGAAGGGAAACTTAATCCATCTGCTCCTAATTCATTTACAGTGAACTCATCAAAAAAGCTGTTGACACGTCCTTTGCACCACCAAGTTCTCAATGGATTTTCAGGAAATCCCAATACAGTATTGAGTAGTTTTTGGTATCCCAGGGTTGTTGGGTTTTGTCCTCACTGGGAATCCAGGGGGACTGGAGAATGCTCTGAATTGGAGTCATTCCAAACTGCAAAGCTTTGCTCTTCCCTCACAGAGTCTCAGTGGCTCCCAGAGTCTGACCAGCTTGGAAAGAGAACAAAGCAAAAGGCATCCTCAAGGCCTCAGATCTCTTCTTGTTCCTAGCAGAGCCTAAAGGATGACCCAAGAGAGGGATAAAAGTGCTTTAGAGGCAATTTGGCCAGTAGACTAATTACGTGATAAAGTGAGTTTTAATTCTAGATACTATGTGACCTTGGGCAAAAGAATTTCCTTTTCTGTTCCTCAATTCTCTAACATATAGTAAGAGAATGATATTGCAATTTTTGATCCATTTTCTAGAGATAACTTGTGTGTTTTGTGACATTGGAAGCAAATATATCACAATAAGAAATTAGTATTTTCCAGATATCCAATGGCAGTCCTCACCCCTCTGGGTAGAGTGTGTTCTGGGTGTTCCATCTCTAGCACTACACATGGACAATGCTGAACTGTCCATCCTCTGCCAGCTTCAGTGAGGGATCCAACTGATGGAGTCATAAAGTGATTGGCTTGTTAACAGCTTCTTTCAGGTTCTCCATCCAATGCTCATACTTGGCTAAGCAAGGGAGATTTGTGGGCCTACCAGTGTAGACATAACTAAGATCCTACTGGAGGAGATAAATGGGAACTCTCTAGAGAACTGAAAGCTGAAAAGGAAATTGGGTTCTCACAAGTTTCCTAATTTTTTTTAAAAAATGTGAAGGATATTGGGTCTCTCAGAGGCAAGATAATGTGTCTAGCATTTAGCAGTCATTGAGTTTATTTGAGCCCCGTGCTAAATGTGATCATACTTAGCAGTATTGGATAGTAGACATTATTGTCCCCATTTTGCAGATGAAACAACTGGGGTGCAAAAGAGGCTAACTGGCCAAAGTCATTGAGTGAACAAATTATGAACTAGACTTTGAATTCTGCATTGCTGACATCAAAAGTCAATTGACACCAAGGTAGGTGGTGAGGAAGCAGGACATAGAACTCTGGATCACTGAGTCAATGAATGTTCTGAAATATAGAAGCTGGGCTGTACCTTCAGCTTACATGCTGTCTCTACAGTGCCTTCCACTGCCTAGTCCAATAAGAAGGGGGGAGACCTCCGTTGCAGAGTTAGAGGGTAAAACAGCACAGGAGAAGCTGAATTTGCCCACCTAAGGGCACTACTCAAAGACGTCCCAAAACTCTGATATGGCCAGCATGAGAGAGCAAGCCAGCTGAGGTTTAGAAGCCAGCAGACAGCAAGAACCAGTCTATTCAAGGAAGGAACAACATAACACTTTGTCCATAAAAGACAGTTGGAACTTTCCATCTTTTTATCATCTGTCTGTCTGTCGATCATCTATCTCATTTTGCTCTAACATACCAATGGTAGAGATGGTAGTAGGAGATGTCCTAAGAGGACATCTCTCATCTTCTTGTCCTTTAGACCAGAACCTGGCCTATTTTGGGGGAGGGGAGGAGATGATATTATGTGTATGATGGCGTTCTGAGCAAGTCTCAGCTCACTTGGGCTTTTTAATAATTGGAAGTGTTTAGTCAGCAAGGAGATATGTCTGGGTTGTTATTAAGAATGGGAAAGGGGGTTTGACAGGGTCTGTTTGAAACCGGGAATTAGGGAAAAATCACATCATTTTATGTCTGTGCCCTGTACAAGTCTCAACTGTTCAGTGGGTTGATTGTCTTCTCTTTTTCCATCTATCAAATGGAGGGAACATGAAAATGGAGTATGTCCTTAGATAAGACTCCTCTCTTCCTCCTCTTCTCTTAGGCACATTTTGCTTGTATCTGCACTCCCTGGTTTTGGCCAGAAGAGAAAGACTCAGATACTGCCAGGTCGGCTATTCTTCCCAGATGAACTACTCAGCACCAGATTGTGCAAACATGGAGGGAGGGAGGAGAGAGAGAGAGAGAGAGAGAGAGAGAGAGAGAGAGAGAGAGAGAGAGAGACAGAGAGACAGAGAGACACAGAGAGAGAGAAGGGGGGAGAGAGACAGAGAAAGAGAATGTAAATTTCAGAGGGGTACAGGGACAAGAATCCTTGTAAGGGACAGAGAAGGATTGGAAAATGCAGCATTGGGAAGAGAAACAGATAGAAAGAAGAGGGGAGGGAAGGAGGAGGCAGGGAAAAGAGCAGAGTAAGAGAAGAGGGCAAGAAAGGGGTTGAGGGCGATGCATGGGTTTCAGGGTCAGAGCTGGAGCGGCTTCCTGCCAGGCCTGCTGCCCAGCTGGCTGCTGGAACATCTGCATCCTGGTGGGGGTGTTTCCAAATGGAGCCAGCTCTTCCTTGGACTTCCTCTCCACACATTCTCATGCCTGCTCGGTTATACCCCTCCCACGGTGCTTGCTTTTCCTCTGATTGATCAGCCACTTGTGCCCAGATAGCTCAGTCAGCTCTGAACATGGGTAAGGGGCTAGTAGTTAGGGCAACTGGAGCTGGCCAGGGGAAGAAGTGTTTGCTCTTGGCCTCTATGACTCAGGCGCAAGAGGAGCCAGGTTGGCTGGACCAGTTCTATCCTGGTCTCCTCTTGGGGAGTAGAGTTCTGGAAAGAGCACAGAAAGGGGAGTCAGGATCAGGAAACATTGTCACTGGATGGTCTTTGGGAGTCTTTGTGAGTGCCAGTTTCATGCTCTGTAACATAGGGAGCTGAAGGCCTTCCTGTGTGAATTAGTACTTTTGGGAAAGAAGGTATTCTCGCAATTTTCTCTCTGCTATCTAGCTCCTGAGTCTGGATAGAAAGAGTTCACATGACAGTTGAGAACTTTTATCCTCTCCTCGATGCCTTTCATCTTTCTGCAGTATCTCAGCACCCACCAGAAGAGTCCTTGCTGTGATGTCCGTCCTGGGAGAGCTCAGGGGGTTACAGATGTGAGGGTCAACTTTCAATCCCAACAAGGAGGGAAAGCTTGTCCTCTAGGTCTCTCCCCTGTACCTCAGCTTCTCTGATGCCCTCTTAGTATCTTCTAGGGCCCCTTCTGCTGCTTGTCATTCTTGGACAACACCCCCCACGCCCGCCAACTCTGCCTCGCAACTGACAGATAATTAATCTCTGCAAAACTGCCACAAGACCTGGAAGCTTAATTCTGCTAATTCCATGAAAAAACATCCACATTTAGCTTTTCCCTGGGAAGTCTCACTTTTAAAGGCCATCCTTCTCTTTCCCCATATGGCTGTCCCCCCAGTCCTTTCTGTCCTTCTTTCTGCCTCCTCCTCCCCCGGACACCTTGGGTACCTGAGGAAGATATCCGTAGGAATGAGAAATCCAGAGCCAGGCTGGGCCACCTCCCAGCACCTCATTTCTGTAGGGAGGGAAGTGATTTCAGAGAACCGGCTCAACTCTGTGTTGGCCAGTGGGGGACAGTGAGGACACTATTGTGTCTGATCCTAGACAAGCCCCCTGTGACTTGCCTTTCAGGATTGACCACCCCAAACTGCTACTGGAGTGATTATTAGTGCCCCAACCAAACTCTGCACCACCCCCCCACCCTGTGGGAGCTTCCCTCCCTCCCACATGCACTTCCCTCTTCTTTCCACCCCTATCTCTTTCTTTTTGTTGTTGCATTTTTATCTCCTCTGTGTCCATCCTATCTTTGTCCCTGTTTCTCCCTGGCATTTCTGCATTCTTCCTCTCTCTGCTCTCAAACACACCTCCAAGATCTCTGGGGGATGGTGGCAGTGTGGGAGCCTTGAGAGTGTACGGAGATCTAAACTGATGAGGAACCCTTCCTGGTATTTCAGGCCTGTGTCCTTGCACAGAAGCAGATTTAGGTTCAAGTGATCCCCGAGATTAGCTGTTTTGGTGTCTTAGTCTGGGCCTCCTGAAAGCCCTCCAGGCATCAGGGAAGTAAGAGGTGACCTCAGGTGAGGAGCTCACTTAGGGAGGCACTGAAGGGTGTGTCTGCACATTGAGGACACTCTAACAGGTCACCCCTGGAGAGGAGAACCCTGTGGGATGTTCTATCCTTGGGGTTCAATGAAGGTTGAAGTGTAATTGGATGTCACAAATATATTTATGAGTCCATGGGATATCCACCAAAGGGAACCTTCAAGGCAGGAAGGATATGATCATTTGTGAGCCCTTACTATGTGCCGTTTGATAATTCACCTGCCCTTTGCTATAGTCGTACTAGTTAAATTTCTTTATATATATACATTTTTTATTGAGGTAACATTGGTTTACATCATTTCATTGTTTTTATTTTGGAAGCACGGGATCCCCTCCTTCAGGTGTTCCCATAGAGCACCCATAGTCCCCCTCCATAGTCCCCACCTGCCCCTTTTTCCTCCCTCTGGGTTCCTCAATTCTGTAGTCTGCTTTTAACAGTTAGTTTTTAAGTTTGGCTTTGTCAGATCTTTTGTCTGATTTCTCTATATTCTACATATAATGACAACCATCTGATATTTATCTTTCTCCTTCTGGCTTATTTTGCTGAGCACAATCCTTTCCAGTTCCATCTGCAAATGACATGGATTTTTACCTTTTTGCTTGCTGAGTAGTATTCCATCATGTGTATAGTGGATCAGATCCTGATGCCCGTTTTGCAGATGAGGACCCTGGGGTTTAGAAAGATTGTGAAGTAGTCCCACATCAGTCCACAGCAAATGGCAGAGGGGATTGTTTCCCAGGACTTTAAGGTGAACTTGGCATCCTTGGATCCTGACGCTTTGGGGAGTATGAAGAGGCATTACCCTGGTACTGCCTGTTCTCCCATCCTTTCAAGTTGCATTCTTGTCACATTTTATTTGTTTTTAAAGATTTATTTTATTTATTTATGCATACAAGAACGGGTGTAGGCCAGAGGTACAGGGGGTGAGGAGATCCATCAGAGACAGAGTGGGGAGCAGAACAGGCGGATCAACTGAAATATACTGCTGAGGGGAGCAGCGGGTGAGATAGGAGAGGTCTGCTGCACCCTGTGGGTTAGCGTCCTGCCTGGAAATTGAACTCAGGTCACAGTGGCTGGTGATAGGTTGATAGTGCTGAGACTAGCCCCTGTGTCACCAAGGAGGCCCTGTTGTCACATTAAAGCCCTGACTCCAGCCCTGCCTGCAAAGTTCCTCCATCCCTCCTCCTCATACTCTTTCCTCTCCACCTACCAGCTAGAACTACTAGTGTGTGTACAGGAAGCCCCAAGGAAGCTCGTTCTCCATGTGGCACTGCTTCTTGTCAGGACTGGGAGCTCCTGCCTGGCTCAGATAGACTCCTCATGGTCTTGCTCCCCAACTATTTTGCCATGTCCCTGCTGATGGAGAAACTGAGTGAGGAGCAGAGCTAAGTTATGGGGACTTCTTGGTTCCCACTTGCCTGACTCAGACCTGAACTAACTTTATGTGGTGGCAACGTGAGGAGTGTCCCTCTGCTTGGAGGCTCTTAACTCAATCTTTACCTAAAACAACAGAGTGCAAAGGAATCACCTTTCACCAGATGCCACACTGCCATGCATAGTCCTACATTCAATCCAGCATCCTACCTTTAACACCAGCCAACTTGCCAGCATTCTCTCCTGTACCCTCCTCTGTGCCCACCCAGTTTCTTAGACATGGTGCCCGTGGGTAAATGGAGTCACATTCACTGAGCCCTGCTGACACTCTCTCCCCCTCCTAGGGGACCTTCGGCTTGTCGGATGGATTTCACAGGCAATTTGCTGTGTGTCTGGTGAGAGGCCCTGCTGTCACTAGTGCTGGGTACCCCACTTTAGGCACCGTTACTTTCTTGCCCTGAGCCCCATGTTCACTTCAGCGCTCCTGTCCCACACTCAGTGTAACCTGCTACTGCTCTGGTGACTTCCTCTACCACCAGGTGACACTAGGGACTGAGGCTGTACAGTCAGCATAGACAACCCCTCCCCTCCTTGGGATGTGCTTTGGGGGCAGGCACAGGTAGCAGCTTGCGTTGTGATGCTTGGCCGCACTTCTACTGAGGTGGCTTTTTCTCAATTTTCCTCATATAGCCACTTTCCCCTTAGACTTGAGACATAGCTGGACAGGGAGGCCTGTGAGGACGAGGGCCACGCTGCCCTCAGAATGGCCTTTCTCCACCAACCACCATGCTCTGCACCGGGCCAAGTGTGGTTCCTGTTTCCTGCTTATTTTAAGAGACCTCTTTGCCTGGAAGTCGCTGAATCCCTCATGAAGTTGAAGTTGGAGGGGTTCCCACACCTCTTTTCCACCTGTCTTGATTCCAGCAAACTAAAATGGGGAACATGCTGTCGCGAGTCCCCCTGCCTCTATCATCCCTGTGAGTCCCTGCCTCCAGGCTTTTATTGTGCCCCCTTTCCTTCCCACAGTGAGCAGAGATGGTTGCCTGAGTTGTGGTGACTGGCGGCCTCCCTATTCACTTCAGCCTGCTAAATTGTACTCTTTCAGGTCCAGCAGAGCCCCCCGAATCTTCCTACTCCTGCTTGGCCAGTGCTCAGCAAGCCTTTGAGGCCTAAGGGAGTAAAAGCTGGGACATGGCTGGCGTGGGGCTAGGTGCCCCATTAGCCCAGTTCCTTCCAGCGATTCCCTGTCTTTGTGCAGTCCTAAAATCCTGACTTGGTTCATTAAGATGCCCTAAGCAGTCTGGAGAACTGGCATCTTCTCTTTGCAAAACATACTCTGCTTGGTCCTGAACTCTTCCCCTCAGCCACCCGGTTGGCAGCACTGCCAGCAAAATGCCTGCAGTTCCCTCCCGGGTGTTGCCTCCCAAACACTAAGGAGGAAGATTCAGTCAGATGGATTTTGGCAAAGGTTTAAAACCTGCCATAAATAACAAAAATTTCAACATACCATTCTGCATATTTTATAACTCAGTCTAATAAAGAAATAATCCAAGATGGCACCTGCTAAGAAAATTTAGTTTATTGAAATATGACTGTAATATAGAAAAGATGGCTAATGTACTAGACTGTGAGATATTAATGCTCTACACTTCAGCTGATGTGTTTAAAAGAAGTCTCTCATGTATTATATTATATTTTATTTTATTTTATTAGGAGCCATATCATTAGCTTTTAAAGACATTGTGAGTGAGAGAAGAGATTTGAACTATTAAAAAAAAAAACCTTCAGCAACTCAACCTGCCTTTCTCTAAAGATGAAACAAACAAACCAAAAAAAAAGAAAAGATTTTTTCCATAAACATTTTTTTTTTCCGGCTGGGATATTAGGACAGTATATTAAATTCCCCCAAAAGGAGGCCCTAGAACTATTTACATAATAATGTCTCCACTGTGGTTGTGACAGATGGGCTTCACTGACGCAGACATACTGTTAGGGGCTTAGCAATAGATTAAAAAAAACCACCACAATACTGTGTAACATAATAAAAGTGTATTGTAATGTACATCATAACTTGTGGCCAAGGTTAAATTTGCAGTCGGAGTATGAAAGTCGTATTCCATTATACAAAATAGATGTTACACGGAAAAGCATTAAAGATGAGTTGACTCAACCATTTATTTTTAGTTTATATTTCATTCTATTTTCCTTGGCCCTATTTATACAATATTTTTTTTAATCATACAAAATGACATCCTTCTGTGCCCCCTATCCTTACCTCAGAGTAAGGGGCAGCATGGGATCTTCAGACTTCCTTAACTTGGTGGATTCATGTTTCAGGGGTTCCTGAGACTTTCTTTATTGGAAAATGGTTGTGTGTTTTTTCCCTTTCTCCCTCTCTCTCTTTCTGTTGCATTCATTCAAATCTTCTTGCTGGAGCAGAGATCAGCAGTGGACTCCGAAGGTGGCCTCCTTTGGTTTATGTGGAGTCTTTAGAAACAAGCTATAGTCCCAGGGACTTCCCCCATCCTCTCACGAGGTCATGTGAACATGAGAACAGGACAGTGGGGGCTGTCCTGTGGAGGGTGTACTGTGAACACCTCCTAGGTGTCTGTGCCCCTCTTGCCATTGGTTTAGCTCAATGATCATCTTCCCTGAATTGTTCCTGCACCTACCAGCTGGCACTTTAAAGCACTGGGTGAAGGGGGTGCCGTCTTCATTTCAAATGAGTAGGAGATCTGCTGAAGACATTTCATCCTGATCTTCATCCTAAATCCCCATATGCCTTTTAGTGCCAACAGAAAGGAAGATTTTTTTAAAAAAATGAATCATATAGAATAATATAATTTTGTAGGCAGAATATGGACATTGATGCAAATAATTCTCCATATACCTCATTTCTTTATCTGTAAACGAGGCACCCTTTGGTTCTTACTTCAGGGAGTATGCCATTTGAATGAAATAGCATAAAGTGCTTCCCACATAGTAAGTACTCAACAAATGCTAGATATTTAATATTATCATTATAAATGTTTTATCACTTAGGACTGATATTCTGGAGACTAAACAGGGCAACTAAAGAAATATGCATTCTCTTTTCTTAAGTCTCTCCTTTAAGCCAGACATTGGCCATTCCATTAACTCTATCTCTCTCTCTTTTTTTTTTTGCATTGGTTTGTTCTGTTCCCCTCTTTTGCTCTCTGCATGTCCATTATTGCCTATTACTGAAGACTCCATTGAGCTCTCTGCTTCTGCCTGAACTATTTGTCTACTCCTCCAGCTTGACAAGCTCGAACTTCCTCTTAAATCCAGAGTGATTTATATCTGTTTATCCATTTGGTGTCATTTTGCAGGTAGACTTTAGGGAGGGCAACATGTCAACTCCTAAGAGGAAGAACTGAGACAACACGAGATGTTTACAAAGAGGGAGGGTCATGTTTCCAAAAGGTGGAAACAGGCTGTGGACCTCTGGAGATGCTGAAGGTAGCTTACCACAATCTAGGTGGCCAGAACTCCAAGCACTCTAAGAGAGCAACAGTTTGTGCCTCATCTTTAAAATATAAAGAGGGGAAACTGAGGCGCAGGTGGGCAGGAGGCTGCTCTACCAAGGGTCCCACAGCTCAATAGTGGCAGAGCTGGCTCTGAGCTTCAGGGGTAGTTGATTTATTCCCCTTCTGCCGTGTTACAGTCAATGTCAAGTATGGAAATTAACTGGAAGAGTTCTAAACTAAGATAAAAAGCCATCCATTGTTGTCTTGGGGTTTCTTTTTTAAATTATGGTTACTTAAGTTTTTGCTTTTTTTTTTTTAAAGATTTATTTATTTATGCATATAAGAGCTGTGGTGTAGGCCAGAGGTTTGGGGGTATGTGAAAGGATTCACCAGAGACAGAGTGGGGAACAGAACAGGCGGATTGACTGAAATACACTGCTGAGGGGAGCAGCAGGAGAGACAGGAGAGGTCTGCTGCTCCATGTGGGAAACTCCCTGGCTGGGAATCAAACTTGTGCTGTTGTGGCTGCGATAGCTTTATAGTGCTGAGATTTAATCCCTTGTGCCACCAGGGAAGGTCAGTTTTTATTGATAAGAAATCTTATTGACAAGAAATCTTTCTAGCTACTACATATTCCATGAGGGTAGCACTGCTTCTGTGTACACGGTACATGTACTAGGCCGGAGGGCAAATTTTACCAACAGATGGTCAGTTAACCTAATTTAATAGGCTGTAAACTAAGAGTATCTTAGCTGAGTATCTTCACTTTTAATCTTGCAATAAGCAGACAGGTGCCAACGGGAGGGAAGGATAAGAGGAGGAATCAGAGGATCTCCACAAGAGAGTTGCCACCACTGGGCATATTTCACTAGAGTCATATTGTGGAGGCTGGTAATGCTCTTGAGGTTGGCAGTGCTTTGGTTCCTGGGTGGGTGCAGTCATACTTAAGAGGAGCTTTTAGACGTGAACCAGGATGGTGGAAACAGGTCCCAGGGTCCCAGGTATTCCTGAGTGGTTCTGTCTTCATTTTCCTGAGTCATCTGAGAGGTGCTCTTGGGAACTGAGACACCAGTGTTGAGTGCTGGTTGGGGAAGGCTGGTGATGGCATCCCTGAGGCGGAGGCAGGTTCCAACTGGAAGCGGCCCACCTCTGGAGGTCCATACCTCTTAGCTTTATGTTCCTCTCACTTCCCTCCTGGTACCCTTCTGTTTAATAGTTTTGCTTTGTGATCCAGTTGTGCTTCAGATGTCTCAGGTGCCAGGGTGTGGCCCTCTCTGTCCTGAGGACATAGGGCAGGATGCTGAAGGGGAAACATTGTCCTCCTTTGGCCAGACTCCTGGGAGGAATATCTAGATGCCTAAAGCAAAGATGAACTTTGGAGGCATGCTCCAGACCCTAGGCTGAAGTTGCCTTTCACAAATAGATTCTCTTTCCTATACAACTTGGGTTGTACTATTTAAGGGATGGTTATTGTTTTATTTTCCCGCAAGGATGCAATCAATGCAGACCCCAGATTCCCTTCTAATCAAATGATGTTAACCGTGCTTTTAGCAGACTTTAATGCCGTAATCTTTTGCTTTGGTCAAAGCTAGCATCCTCATAGCAGCTCTCAGACACTCAGTAGAGAACACAGCCTTTAGGGCTCCGTGGTATAACTTTAACTAGTGGTTCTCCCTTGGGGGTCAGGCCAGGATATGCAGGAAGGCAGAGACATTAGAGAAACCCCAGCCCAGGGGGTAAACCTGGCTCTGGGAATTTAGTCTGGGTTCGCTCAGCTGAGACATAGAGGGTTTCTGTGGTGTTACTGGCCATCAGCTGTAGAGGCCAGAGAAGCTGACCACTAGGACCTTCGAATAAATTTCAAATTTCTCTGAATCTTGCTGTCCTCATCTGCAATGTGGGGCTAGTAAGCCCTTCCCTGCTTTCCTCAAAGGAATATTGTGAGTCTCAAGCTACATGATTCACAGCAAGTGGCTTCATGGAAACACTAAAGTCTCTAGTCACAGACACTGTGATCCACGCAATGGCAGATCTTCCAGCAGGGTTGCTACAGTTAATGCAAAGGAAGAGGGTTTTATTATAGGCTTGGCCTAACCCAAGCCGAGATTGGTAGCAGGGGGAGGAGGTGTCAAGGAGGGAAGCACATCTGTAATAATCTCCTGCCTCAGTTGGAGAGACAAAACTCAGATAGAAGCAATTACAAGACAGACTATTATGCCCATGGGGCGGTTTGTACAGAGGCTCTGAGGGGAGACGGTGGAGTGTGCAGCACAGGCAGGGGTCAGGGAGGGCCAGTTTGACTGGGCAGACACCCAGGCGGGATGCAGAAGGCTTGAAGAAGAGAGCTGGAGAAGAGAAGTGTTCCTGGTGGAGGACACCGCACAGACAAAGGTCAGGAGTTGGAATGAGCGCGCAGACCCCAAGGGCAATGAGAAGTCTGACTGGGATGGGAGTGAGGAGCACAGAGGGGCAGCTCACAGGGCCCCCTCCCTGCCAGAGCTTCCCTGCAGCGTTAGATGTCAGACAGAGACCAAACTTCTGGCACCCAGGTCTAAAGTCTTGCCCTGAAAGTGGGTCACCCACTGCAGAGGTGACCAGCCTACTTGAGATAAATATGAAATATGACCACAGCGATGGGGGGAAGCTCTGATAATCTCCGGGACGACTCTGATCTCAGACACTGTCTGCACACGCTTGTCCTAGGAATGAAACTGTACAGAGAACCCTTGAGAAACAAAGTTATCAGGCATTTCCAAGGATTTCAGGAACTTGTGGCTTTCAAGCCCGTCCTTTAATGTCAGCCTAATATTTAATATTAGTTTTTGAATCTCAGGGTGCTTTCCATCATGAATCCATGTGGGTTTATACACACATGCAATTCAGACTCCACCTGCCTGTATTCTAGGTACCCTTTTGCTCCCTTAGCAAACACATACAGCAGTCCTCCCTCAACACACTTGTGTGTGCATGCACACGTGCACACACATTTGCATGTGCACACTCAAAACCACACCAGCCTTGGGAACACAGCATCGAACCACCCTGGAATTTGGTTTGCCATTCTTTAGCTGGTGTTAGACTTCTCGGCAAAAATAGGTCAAAACTTGGGCCACAGTTTAAAATCAAGGTTTGAGGAGCAGATGGATTTATCTTATAAACTAGCAAACTTGTATTTTTCTATCCATTCAGTCATCCCTTGCTTACTAAATTAGACAGTGACAGTGAAGTTTGAGAGCAGTGAACGAAGATTCAAGACTAAGTCAATCCATTTGATTGTTAGATACCAACAGGGAGTAGAAATGATTCAGGGGCATACCTCTCCCCTCTTCTCTCCTCGTCTGTCAAGTCTCCATCAGCTTCAAGGTTTGGAATGTTGGCTTACCTGTCACTAGTCTTGCCATCCTTTGATAAGCCATTTCTGGGGAGTAATTGGGTATAGAATGTGAAATTTGGAAAAGTTAAATTGCCTTCATAATTTGGTTTTCACTAGTTTGGGTAGAGAGAGAGCGCTTCAAAATCTCTCTGCCTAGGAGCCCTCCACCCTGCTAGCTGATCTCCACCTCATTCACTGGCTTCTCCTGCCCATATGGGCTTGCACACAAGGGGCAAGAAGAGACTATCTGAGCTTAAATTATGAGCTAGTTCATTGTCCTGTTATTGGTTAGAAAACTCAAGCATGGGCCATTTTCTTCTTTCCTATGTATCCTTTACTGTCACTGTCTAATTTAGTAAGTGCAGAATGAGTGGATGGATAGAAAAATACTAGTTTATAGGATAAATCCATCTGCTTCTCAAACCTTGATTTTAAACTGTGGCCCAAGGTTTGACCTGTTTTTGTCTAGAGGGCTAACACCAGATAAAGAATGGCAAACCAAATTCCAGACAAATTTATAGTTCCCGCTGCCATGATGATTGGTAGACTGAACCAAAAGTGACATCATAGGTTAAACAAAATGGTCCAGTACAGGTAGCCAGGTGCAAGAATGGCCTCAATGGGCCTGGAAAAATAAAGATAGTGGGAGACCTGGTTAATTCAGGGGTAGGAGATTGTGCTATTGTCTATTGTTCTTTGAGTCTTCAAGATGTTAGGGTTCTGCCTTGATGGCAGATGCCTTCCCCAAGAGCAAGGATTGACTCTCCCAGCTTTGGAGTCAAGGTCGGATTCTAGTGATTTCTCCAAACTTGGAGCTAATTTTCACGTCTAAAACTAGAGTCTAGTTATTTTGCTCCAATGTAGGAGGGCCATATAGATGCCCCAGGGTCCCAGCATCTAGGGCATTATGACTTCAATCTTCAGGAACTAGCACCTATATGTGCTAAGTGCCAGACGTCATGCCAGGTTCTCTCCAATACATTATATTGTCAAACTTTGATGACAACCTCATTTTAAATAGGACTGAGGTGCCATAAGGTAAGCAGCTCACTGAGTGTCACACAGATGACTGTCAAACACCCAAACTTCACATCTTCGCTCTGAACCCATGGACAGACTTTGAATGGGGAAGATTGCAACAGATTGAATGGATGTACAAGACAGTGAAAGGTGCAGGATGGACAAGGATGGCTCAGACTGTATCTCTACATTTCCCCTTTTCCCCTTTCTGAGAGTGTCTGATACATTCCTCCCACACTGAAGTGTGACAGCCTACTTCCGAGCTTTTACATTTCAAGGGAGTTAAGTGGTTTGACAGGCAAATGTCTCCACTGGTGGATTGTCTTAACCGGATGTGAGAGGACAGCCTGAGGCTAGGCTGGGCTGGGGTGGAGAGGGCCTCAGGGCTCAAGAAACTACCCCCCCCCCCCCCCCAGTGTCAGTCCCTTGCAGGCTGTTGCTCCTGATGATCTCCTTCTTCCTCCAAGCCGGTTTCCCTCTGCCCTTTCCTGTCTGGCTCCTCTGCTTTCTTGCTTTCTTTTCAGGACTCTAAGTTGCTAGGCAACTCCCGTCTGGAGTTGAGGTTCTCACTGTGGTGAGCAGCTTCCACACAGGGAGAGTGAGTTTGATGGAGCCCATGATTACAGGTGTCTGTGCAGCAAGGCAGACGACAGCAGCAACCTCCCCTCACCCAGCTCTCTCTTCTTGGAGGGGAATCAGAGGCCTGGGCGAGGGAAGCACCCGTTTGCATAGGCCATCTTCCCTCCATCTTTCCTGTTCTGCAGCATCCTTCTCCCACTTCCAGGACGTCTTTCCATGCAAGCCCTCAATGCTCCTGGCGCTCTCTTGATATCCTACTGCCCCACTCCTACCACCGGTGATCTGGACCACTGAGGCTCTGCACCCCTGGCCTGGAACAGCCCTCCGCTGTTCCCCCATCAGGGACATGGCATCTGAGCAGAGCTGCATGGTTTAACGTCTGCAAAGTGTGAGTAGTTCCTGGTGGGGGAGGGGGAGTGCAGGTCCCCTGTAGCTGGAAACAGGCGATGTGAGAGCTGCATGTGCCTCTGTTGTGCTCAGGTGACCCGGCGGAGAGGTGTCTGTGCATGGTTGGCCTGAGCTGCCCCTGAGAACATCTGACTAAGGTTGAAATTCAGAGGACAGCTTGGGGTCCCTTCATGTTTCAAGGGTACAAACTGAAACGTCTGCTGAGCTGTACCCTGGGTCAGGTACCATCCATTCTCTGTGCTGGAAGTTCAGAGAGCAAGGAAACATTCAGTTTCGACCTCAGAGAGCTAATATTTCCACCAGCGGGGAAAGTCAGCAAACAATAGACAATTAAACAAATAACGCTGCTTTGGATGGTGTTTTTTTGACAGTTCCTTTCTGGAGGAACAGTCTTGCTTAGAGCTGGGAGGGCCCTGGGTTCCTTGGAGCAGTTTGTGCCCTTGTAAAGGCCCAAGGCCCTGGAGCATCTGGAGCCCATTACTGTGGCATTTCTGGGAACAGCGCCAGGCAGTCCTGATGGCAGAGGTGCTGCTAATGGGGGGCTGGCCTCCAAGGACTGCCTCAGCAATGCAACATCCTCTGTACAAGGCCTGCGGAGACCAGGTGGGGCACTGATGGCACTGCCCAGGCTGAATTAGTCTCCTGATTGAAAATTGCACCTGTTGATCCAACTGAGCTCTGGGGAAACCATGTGATCTAGTCCTGGCCAATCAGTGCTCAGTGATTAATTAAGGAGGGGCAGTGATCTAAGGCTAGCCAATCAGAGTCCATCCCAGCAGTTGGAGTAAGAGGAGGTATTTTTTTGCTGGAATGCCAAGCCTTTGTGATGTGAGAATGGAGATGCCTTGGACAGTCTTTACTCTCCAAATCAGAGGAAATTTGAACCAGGCAGACCCAGCTAGGCCTGAGGCCAGTGCACCTTCAGGTCTGCGTGTTTCATAAGCCAATATAGTCCATCTCATTTTATTATTTTATTTTATATTATTAACACTTAAGTTGGTTTGCAAGGGTTTTTACTACTTGGCCTAGAAGGGCTTATCTGTCTGTATAGTTTCATCACTTCTCTCTCCCCTAGATTCCTTTATTGCCGAAGTAGCCAGGGCTGTTCCCTAGACTGAAGAGTCTTTCCTTGCTTGAAAGTCCAAATTTCAGACCAGGGGCCCGCTTAGTTCTTTTTCTTTCAGTCAAAACACACCTGTCTTGTGTTCCATCTCTTTGGGGCCCTGCCCTCTACCAAGGGTCATTTGATTAAGTTATACTAGACTCTGGCTAGCTGAAAATTGCTCCATGTATCAATAATTCTGCATGACATTTTTCATCTGGATTGTAGTCCTTTGAGCCATGGGGCTATCCTGTGGAAGTTCAGGCTCTGAGGTGATGATTTCATCGAATGCTACTCCTGGTGACTCAGAAGTTCTTTGGTTGGATGTTGAGTTTCTCTGCTCATGTCCATGGCCGAAGGCCAGCTCTCCTGGCTCAAGTGAAATGCCTGGACCTCAACTACTGTGATGAGGTCACATCCTTCTCACAGAAGGAGGGAGAAAGTTTCTGAAGGGAAAGGTTTTAGAAACAGGAATCCAAGGTCGACTAGTCAGCGAACTTGAGGGGCATTGTTCTTCTTGTTTCTAAAACAGAGGTGTTTTTTGAGCCGGCTCCCAAATCTTCTTCCAGTACTGATGTCTTGAGGGTGGGTGTGTGTCTGTGACCCAGAGTGACTTGTGGACTCACAGGAGCACAGGGTATATCTAGATGAGTTCATAGTCCACTTGCATTTCACAATCCATTCCATTTTCTCACTCTTGTCTGCTGGTTTCAGACTCATTTTGCAACTTAGAGATGTTCATTCCACTCAAGACAGGGATAGGAATTACAAATTTAACTCTGGCTGGTCAGCTTCACCTGTATTCCAGTCTCAAAATGACTACAATCCAGATAGCTGCAACCTTGAAAGTGGTGCCCTCTACTCTCAGTCTGCTTTCTCAACTGTAAAATGGGAATAAGACCATTTTGCTTCACTCATAGAGCTGGCTATAGCTTAGTGACACATGAAATTAAAATGCCATGGAGACATAGAGGCTGGATAAACATATCAAGGGTGCACTTTCAGTTGGAGGAGACCAAGGTATGGCCCTCTTCAGTTAACCTGTGTCTGAGTCCACCTGCTTTCTGGCCAAGCTTGACCCCTAGGATAGCAGAGTCACGTACCTGAGGTGTGCCTGTGGGAAAGTCAGTGCCATCCTCACTGACAGTTTTTAGAAACAGTCACTGATAGGAAGTCGTGTCTATCCTCAGCCTCCTGGGCTTCTCTTCAAAAAAAGTTGATGATGACATTGCCAAGGTAGCAGATGACGAGAGGGCTCTAAGGATTATGGTGGAATTGATCATCCATAACAGACAGACCCCCTCGACGTGGTACCTTTTACCTTGGCCCTGATCATCAAAGTCCTTCAGGAACCACCCAGAGACAGAAACAGAAAAAAACATTCAACTCAGTAGAAATACTTTTGATGACCCTGACAGATGCAGCACTGGTTTTTTTTTTTTTTTTTTTTTTTTT